>VDFB02334271.1:0-19389 GCA_007258455.2 Sequoia sempervirens
TTGTGTTCTTATGTTTTGTCCACAGGGCAAGGGTCTGGGTGGTAGGATTGTATCCTGTGCCTGAGACTCCTTCTGAATCAAATTCCGCAACCAAGTTTGGATCATCTTGAGCTCTGATTTGATCTAACAAAAATACCTTAGAGAGTTCCATTCCAGGTATGATTAACATCTTACTACTTAGCACCAACTCCCTTGCTTCTTTGGGAGTAATATTGATGTTATCAATATCCAACTCTGCCATTGTTTGGGCATGCACCTGTGCATGCTTTGAATCATCAATCCCAATGAGGTTAATTTTCAGCCTATCATCAAACTATCTCATTTTAATTTTATCCAAAAATCTTTGAATTCCCTTGTATGTTTGAAATCATCATCCTCAATGAACCGCAGAGAAGTAATTATTATCTCATCATCTTGTATCTCATCAATAGCTTCCTCTGATATTCTTATTTTTGGGTCATGAGGCTCTAACACTTTTTGTTGCTTTGCTACTTCTTTCATCTCAGTCAGTGTCAGGACTACTTCTTGTTCTTCATCACTCGACCCATAATCAACTAGTGATTTGACTTTTTGTTTCTTAGCAGGTGGCTCACCAATTGGGGATGGAGGAGATGGATGAACTAGTGGAGGAGGTGGTGTATGCAATGTGGAGGCTATGGATGAGGGTGGTTGGGGTGCAGATGGTGGAGCTGAATTCTCTTCTTGAGCCTTTTTATACATCTCATCAAACTTACCTAGAATCAAGTGCATCCTTTTCAACAAATCTGGCTCTTCATCAAAGAACCCCTTGAACTTCTTATCTTTCTTCTTTCTTTTGGTCCTCCCATCTCATCATCATTAACCATTTTTTTCCTTGTTTCAAACACATTTGAAAAGTATACCAGGTTTCTTATCACATCCTCCTCTGGATCAAATAAATGTTTTATCGCCCTCTTTGTAAGCAGGGTCCTTCTGATATTATTGATGTGACCCTCTCGATCACATACTCTCACCTTTCATGATCTGAGAGTAAAATTGGCTCTTATGAATCTCTACACTTCTTCCAACATATCTAACCCAGTTGATAATTCCTCAAACACTGTTAAGTTAGGTAGGAAATTCCCCTTTCTCAAATTCTTCATAAGACTATGCTCCATCCAGAGCATTTTCCAAATAAACTCTAAAAAAAATACTCTACTAGGCACAAATTTTGGTAAAACATGTGGGGCCTGATCACAACCATACACCCTAATGATGGTATATTGTGGCATTAAAAACTAGCCAGCATAGTTGTGTATGAAACCTTGGCCTGTTTTGTATTGCAAAGGTCTCATAACTTCCATTAAAGATTGTGGGAACCTCAATGTAGGAAAACCAAGGGCATCAAGTAGTTTGAGGGAAAAGTCATCTCTAAACACAATAAAGTCACCTTCAGGGCACTTACTATCCCAAACATAGCACCAAATTTGCACTAGAAGCATAACTCCATTTTCATGTGTGCTCAACTTCATCCTTTTAGTCCACTTTGTTTCATTTTGAAATAGAATTAGATGACACGGTAGAGAATACTTTTTGAAAGTGATAGGGGCCTTAGCTTCCGTAACCTGTAATAGACCTTCATGAATTTGTTCCTCAATGATAGAAGCAAAATAAAACTCCACATGAGACTCAGGGTGTTGGATAGTCATTTCCATCCTCATCAATCCAACTGACATGTTATCTTCAACATCAAATCCAAGAATTTGGCATAATACATAATAGGTGTTTTTGAAATAAGTCTAAAAATCAGACACTAGAAAAGGTTCAGCTTTTGAAGATGGAATAGGAAGGACTCTATTCTTGTCACCCCTTTCATGTGTAGGGGAAGTTCATCAATTCTATAAGTCATCTTTAATCTCTTGTACTCCTACTCTAGCCTCTGCAAATCTATCTCTATGACAGCCTACTTATTTAGGTCAAAACACCTAATTATAGCCTCCCTGGAGATATCTACTAGACATTGTCCATATGGGAGCCTAACAACCTTCGACGGGGCATGATATCTACTAGCTAGAGCTCTAATTAGCTTAATATCAACAAACACATTAGGAGCTATCAATTTTCCCATGTCAAGAGTCCATGGGTTCAATACTGGGACCCCTTCATTCCTATTCTTATAAAAATACCAATACAGATTCCACCCAGACCATGGAATTATTCGGTCTCTGCAACCCTGAGCTAAATCCTTAAAGACCCCCATAACACCCTATCGCGCAAACCCCAAAGGACAACTAACAACACAACAATTTTTTTTTTTTGAAACATAAAGTAAAAGTACTATGTTAACTATTACAACTAACATAATATACATATACAAACTAAATTCCTAAGTCCCTTGGGGTATGCGGAGAGACATTACATAATCTACCCATCAACAAAATTAACTAATCTAACATTATGTTCTTCTAATATGAGTTCTCATATAAACATTTATAAATGATAAGCATTAAACAACAATGAACCATAAGGATGCTATACAATATTTCCTAATCTATTCATCTTGGAAATAAATAGAACTCATATGCTCAAATATAATACAACACCAAGTATAATTACATCCATGAATAATGTTTGAATTTACAAGTGTGATAATACAATACATCATTTTACAAATTAAATCTCAATAAACAATTATCCAAGTTACAAAATACATTATCCCAACACATGGGAGAGTTACATTACAATTTACAAGATATGACAAAAGTACAAATATATACATCTGAAGGAACATAAATCTAGAACAATCTATCACCACAATCTCTGCTCTGAAGGAACAACAGCCAAATGGGAAACCCAACGGGGTGCAAAGCACGTTCCACCCAACCACCCCCATGCTAGGAGTAGTTAAGAAAGGATTCCCAACCAAGGACGTCTAAAGTAACACAAAAGACTCAACTCCAAACATGGAAAGAGAAATCACACACATAGGAAAAATAACAACAAAAGTCTACTAACAAAACATGACAACAATATACACCAAGTCATAACAATGAACCACTTCCAAAGGCTTCCAATAAAAACATCTAAGGGAAAGGCTAGAGGAGAGTGTCATCGCATGGCCTTCATGGATTATCCTGACATCCTATCACAAGGTGCCACGTCCATCTATGGTTATCCTAACTGCCTATCTCAAGGTGTTGCCCCATAGGGTGACTAATGTGGAATCGTGCATTTCTCATGAAGATGAGATCATGACTATGCCAACCATGGCCTTCTCGGCCACCTTTAGTCTTTGGAAGACCTAACAGGTGAGCGAGGAATCTATAATTATCTTTTAGTATTTAACTACCCATCCCCTAATTAATTAGTTAGGTTTTCACTTCTTACTCTAACTCTAATGTGGGTTATCCTGACAGCCCCTTTGTGCGTCAGCGCCCACATAAAGCCACTCTCCCTAGAAACCCCAACATACAACAAAACAAAAGGGATTGTACTTTCAAGTTCACTATACACAGAGTAAACAATTGCAAGAGAAAACCATCTAGCAATAAACATATAACTCAATTAACTAAACAAAACAATGCAACACAAGATAACAATCATAACTGAAATGAAATCAAATATCCACTATGAAAGCCTCATAAATTTATACACCAAATTCCCAAACCTCTGGAAGTTATAACATTAACCCTATTTCCTATAATAGGTTGACTAACTTAAAGACTCCACCTGTTGTTTTCCCAACTTAAGTAATCCAAAAAGAACTCATGGCACAAAATAAATTAACCAATTTAACAATGTCAAGAAATTGATTCATAATACAAATTCACTACGTTTAACAGTTAAACGAAAATATTGCACTACAAGAAATCCATCTCAAAGATCAAACTACCAATTTCCTCAATTTATTTCATTAAATAAAACACTCATATAGATTTGAATTAAAGGCACACAAATAAATTTGTTAAAATTCCTTTTTCAAATTTATCCAATACGAAGAACATAAAATCGATATAAATAACTTACATAATACTATTCCATAATTTATCTAATGTGTATATATATATATGTGTTTGTATATATATATCATTCTATATATACATATATATATACACCTTTTTAACAATATAAATTAACATTACAACTAATTATATAATTAAATAAAATATATATAAATATATATTTATTTATTATATTTCTTTTATTATTTTATTTTAAAAATTATAAATAATCCTTAAAAATATATATATAAATCCGAATTATAAACAATAACATAAATTTAAAATAAAACTATTTAAAGGCTTAACTTACTTAGGTTCTGCACAGCCTGGGAGGCTACATCCTCCCTATGGGGAGGCCGCAGCCCCACTAGGTTTGCACCCAGCAGCCTATGGCTGCACCCAACACTATGGGTGTGGGGGGGGCTTCGGCCCTCCCAAATATATTGATATTTATTTTATTTTTTATTTTAATTTCATTTTTGTTTCTTTGTTTAAAATATGAAGTTTCGTATGAACGGAACACAAATGAAAATCACAGGAAATATATGTATTATGGATGTAGATATTTCAATGATCAAACATATACATATATATATGTAATATGAAATTTATTTATATAAATATATTGCAATTTTTACAAACAAATCAAATGTTCAGAAACATCAAATTTACCAGCATGAGTTTTATTGGAAATACTACTTCTTTTCAAAACATGAAATGAATTATAAAACAAAATACCGTAATTAACCACAAGAAGTATTTAGGAAAAATTGCACAGAAGTTGTTCTAATTTTCCTGAGTTTTTTTTTTCCCAATTTCCCTTGCACAAAGCTTTTCCTAATTTCTTGGGTTTAAATAGAGAGGTTTCATTTTAAAATTTCCACAAAGGTTTTCTTTTTTCTACTATATCTTTCTGAACTTCCATTTCAAGAATTTTATTTAACTAGATTCTCTAAATTTGATGTGTGATTTCCTATAGGGTAACACCAAAATTTCCTTACAGGGGTAACAATATTTTAACGGCAAATTTCCACAATTGGGAATACTGTTTTCCTAGAGAAATAACTTCTAAATTTTTGTATAGGATATAGACAATTCCTCTTACACAAACAAACAACTTTTCCAAGAAGACAACATTTGAAAACAAAATAAAAATAGAAAAGAGCCTATTTCCTGTAGGCTGTAGAAGTAAAAGTTGTGCCAAGCCTTGCCATGGGAGCCTCTAGCTATTAAGCTCTTCCCAAAGCTTCTCCTCCAGCCAAAATACAATTCCAAAAACTCTCCTACAACATTTTCCAAATTCTTACACAAACATACACCAGAAAACACAAAAATTCACACACAGAGCTACCCACTGTTCTGCGCCAAAAATTCCCGTGAACAAATTTATGTTACTCCATGCCCCTTTTCTTTCCAGAAATAATTTCCCCATCAGAATGCATTAATTTCCCACTACCTCGTAGACCATCCATAAAAGAATTTAATAAATTTCAAATCTCACTTAATTTATTTATTATATTTTATTTTATTTATTCTTCTTCTAATAATAATTATAGCTTTATAAGCTATTTAATTAACTCCAAGATTAAATAGAAAATTTAACATTCTACAAATCAACAAAGCAATTTTTATTTTATTTAAACTATCCCTTTAATCAAGAATATTATTCAATCAACTTAACCATAATTAATTATAATAACACTATTAATTAAACATAATAATTAATCACACTTAACAGAAATTGATTAAATCACAACTAAAATATTAATCAATGCTACACAATTACACATAATGAAAACTAGAAACAAAGACAACCAATGACTCACAGTAGACGAACTTGGGACGGGAACACTTTCCTAACCACTCCTTTTTAACATCAATCCCGTTGAGTTTATGAGACACGCTCAAACCTGACAAGCATGTGGAGTCGATGTCCAATACCTGCATCCTGCATAGAAACAAATGTCGTGAAGCATATAAATCACCATAGCAAACACACCGTGAAAGGAAATCACAGGGTAGCAGGGCACTTGCAAGCAAGTGATGCCACTCCGTCCTTTCACCAAGATGCACTAGTAAACACACCAAACATTATAACAACATAAAACTCACAACATCACCATATATATAAATTATTAAAGAACACCACAAAATAGCCATGTAACATAATCACCATGAAATGTATCATCTAACAACATATGTAAAATCTAATGCAACTAATCAACCAAACCATAAATCCATGCACAACCAAAATGGTGAACTGATCACCCACACAACCAAGTACAAAATCCATCCATAAGAGTAACAACAACATGAGGGGTATTACAGATGTGGTGAATGTGTTTGGTGAAGTGAATTATTGTTGAGATGTCATGGAGTTTTAATGTGTATTATGTGAAAAGATGTTTTTATTATGTGGAATTATTTTTTGGTTTGGTGGAATGTAAGTGTGGGTGAATACATTTGATGTAGTAAATGGGTTTGGTGAAGTAAATTGTTATTGAGGTGTTATGTTGTTTTGGGTTGGATTTTGTGAAAAGATGTTTTGATAATGCGGGATGTTGTTTTGACTTTCATAAGTGTTGGATTTTTCTTGTAAAAGTTATGATATATGTGAAGGTGTTTGAATATTAGTCACGATGATAGTGTTATATGGATGTTTTGTTGGTATAAAAAAATTGTGATTTGTAAGGTGTATGGTGGAAGTTGAGTGTTTATCAGAGGTATAGATACTTGGGTTGAATTTGTTGGTATGAATGATTACATAATGACGTTGGAAATTTGTTAGGGTATATTATTAGAAGGTTTTGTGAAAGGTGTGTTTTTCTATTTCAAGTAGGAGTGTTGTTAGGTGGTTGCATGAAAAAATTAGTTTGTTGTGGATAAGTGTTGTTATGTGGTTATATGAAGGATTTATTTGGTTGTGGAATAGTGTTGGAACTTGTTCCTCCCAAGGTATATGATGAGATGGTGTTGGTGATGTATTGAATGAGTGTGGTATCAAAGGTGGATGGTAACTTGGCACCTTTTTGTGCTACTAATAAGAAATATTAATCATGATTTTTTACAATAATAGTATCCACAATTTTCATAGCCTTAGCATCTTGTTGTGCTTTCCCCAATTATTTAGGGGTTATGTCTTTAATTATGTTGGGTGTATTTTTAGGACTATATGGTGACTTTCGAAACCCTCTTGACACAAGTAATTGTGAGTAATATTCTTGTATTTCCTGGAAAGGATCTATGCTCATGGGACCCATATTAGGATTTGGTTGATGTTGCATCTTTCTCTTAGTATGAGACCTAGTTTCAACTAGAATATGATAGATTTTGAGACCTTTCGAATTTAAGGAGTTTTATATGTGGGATAGTGAAACCAAGAAAGATCCAAAGTATATCTAGAACTTAGATAATGAATAGGGTTTAATTTGATATGTTGAATTTGAACTAGACTAATGAGTTCAAACCAATAGGTAAAGGGGGAAAATATATTAAATTAAAAGTAGAAAAACTCTCAAGAAAATATATGTCACTAGAATAGGATAATTTGATCATTTGAGAAGGAAAAATTATAAGAAAAAAAGGATAAAATTAGAGATAAATGGTTGTAAGATCTAGATTTAACCTATGAATCAATTTTGGTAGATAATGGATTGTTGGTTATGGATGAGAGACTATTTTTGGTACAGGTTTGAACATATTTTTGAGTATTTTTATAGATATAATGGAAAGATGAATTGGTGGTATAAGAATGACAAAAAATAATGAAAATAGTAAGTCTATGGTCTATTTGTGTATGCTGGTAGATTTTATGTCTATCTTTACATAGGTCTATTTTCGAAGTTTGAATATTTTATGACAGTATGTTTAGTGATAGTTAGAGTCAATTGCACCAATTGATAGATAGATTCTGCACCACAAAGAGTCAATTACACAGTTCTATATAAAATTGCTCATTTTTGGATTACAGTGTGATTTTAATAGAGTCAATTATGTAGTTCTAAGGATCAATTGTGTATTTTAAAGGAATAACTTCATTTAAAAGATCAAATGTGTAATAGGAAGGCTCAATTGTGTTGTTTTAGGTAAAAATGTGTTTTTAGAGTTTTCTATGTAAAATCAATTGTGCAAAAGGATAAAAAGTTGCAAGCTTTGATAGATCAATTACACTATTCTATGGATTTTCTAAAAAAGTTAATAGTTTCTTAGACTTTTGGAAAGAACAAGAAGAATCACTCAATAAGACATAATGACTATTTGATATTTCTAGGGTAATAGGCCAAATGATTTCACTAGACTTATATAAGAAAAGCATGCCAAACCCAATATACAACCTATGATATTCAGTCAAGGTGTGTCTCACTAGTGGAGGCCCAAGCAATAAAATATCATAATATTGTGCTCAATCCAATTTCAAAGGAGGATAGATAGGTCTTTATTGGAACAAGGGTTCACCTTCCCATTCCCTTGAAGAATTTTTACAATCTCAAAATAATTTTATCTTACCCTAGGATGATGCATGTTGGGTAGCTTCATGCATGATATTGTGTATTGCACCCCAGTAGATCAATAAATGATGGTGTTAGGCTTCTAATAACAAGGGTTTTAGTGGTATTTGTGAAAAATTATCCCATCTATAATGCTTGAGATTGGGGGGTCTCCCCACTCTCCTCACCTAACAAGTCTTGATAGATTGAGGGTTTTGTGACTTGACTCGAATAACATTGACCACACCTTAGGGTATAAATCTCATTCCCCCCCTTTCTATACCCCACCCAAAAATGTGTTTGAGGTCACCCTTGGGCTGATGAAGTCCCTAACCAAGCTTCCTACTAAATTAAAAAAGGAAGATGTTATTTTTTCAGATACCCATGCTTACACTACGCACCATGGGAGAGCATACACAAATAACACTCGTAATACCCCCATATTTCTGATACTATTTGCTACTATTGGTTTCTCTGTGTGTTAGCATGATACTGATTTGTGTTGGTGATTCATTCACCGACTTGGTGTGTGCGGATGCGTAGTTTAGTTAATTGTTGCATGTGACATTATTAGTATGATTTATGATACTCTGTGTGTTGATTGGATTATTGTTTATTCAAATAGTTGCAATTAATGTTTTATAGGTCGATGTGATGATTCTATGAAGATCATGTTATTTGAATTCAGTATTATTTTATAATGCAATTGTTTAATAATTAGTTATGATGCAGTAGTTAAATATCATGTTATCTTATGATCAATTTGGTTAGAAATGTTAGCTCGCCATTGATATTATAATTGTTAGAATAGAGTAGGTGAGAGGATGTAGCATCACTCATCACGAGTGCCCTGCACACTGCAATTCCTTCTCAATGATAGGATGTTTGATTATATATATATACATGTGCTACTTGACGCTTATTTGGATGCAGGATTGCAAGAATAAGTCTCGATTCCACCTGCTTGGCAGGACAGGGCGAGCAATAAATTAACCCAATGGGTAAAATGTTAAAAGGGAGTAGGTTTGAAGTGTCCCCGTCCCAAGTCCGTGTCGTCTGTTGTGAGTCGTTGTGTTATGACTAAAGTTTTTGTCTTGTTGATTTTTATGTAGTTTGACTGTTGAGTATTTATTTAATTCTTGGTTAGTGTTTAATTAATTAATCGTATTTCATAAAATAATTAATTAATGTTGCATTGTTATTTGATTTAATTGTGAGTTAGTTAAAAGTCAAATTTAAATATATTATAAATTAAAAGTGATTTAATTAATTAAAAATGCAAATAATTATAATTAAAATTAATATTGTTGAGAATAATTAGATATTATCTTTTTATTAATATTTAATTAGAAATTCATGTGAAGATAATATCTGAAGTAAATAAATTATTTTAAATTAAAATTGAGGATAAGTTATGCTTTTAAAAGCTGTAAAAAGGACCAATAAGGAAAGAGGCTTTATGGAAAAGAAAGCGGAAAAAGATTTATTGATTTTAATTAGTGATTTATTATTTTTTTGAGGGAATGGATTCTCACACAAGTTTTGCTCTGTAGTTTTTGGATCTAGAAAGGGAAAATAAGAAAGATAGTTTTTAGTTTTGAGGTTTTTCTAGGTAAAAATTATTGTGAGTTTGAAAAGAAAAGATTGTTCAGAAGAACGTTGGAGGTGGAAGATCGAGAGAAGAGTTGAAGGCAGAAAGCCGAGAAGAGGATTCAGAAGGATTCTTCATCAAACGAAGGGTTTCAGGTTCCTTTCAAGTTCATTATTTTCTCTTTTGATTTACTCTTCTGTAATAAATTTTTGACTGCCATGTTGAAAAATTTATTTCCCCTTGTGTCTTAAAAAGAATTTCCTGTTATTGGGCTTTTTTTGTTATAAACGTTTGTGTTTCTCTGTAGTGAAAACCTTGTTTGAAATTCTTCAATAAAAATTTAATTATGAAATCATTGAAAAGAAAATCATATTGTATTCGTAATGAATAGTTTTGCATGTCAAGATTTATATTGAATCTTTTGAAAACCTATGTATTTATTTTATTGTTCAGAATCTCTTATAATATATAATATATATATATATATATATAATTTTGTTTGTGTTAATTGAATATATTTCCCAGATAAATATTGGTTCTCTGTATATATATACATTGTTATTTAAAAAATATTTATATATATTAGATTTTGAAATCACTGTGTAAAATAAACTAAGCATTCATTATATATATATACATTCATATTATTTTCGTAATCTGTATCGTACGAAATATTTACGAAAATAAATTATATTTCGGGTTGATCTGTATTTTATTGGGAAGGGAAATTTATTTATTTTATTAAGAATGCGTTATTTTTTTTAATTTCGCATCTGTGTTTGGGACGGAATAATGTTTTATTTTAAATAAAATAAAAATTGTATTTGTGGAGGGGAGGGAATGGTCGGCGGTGGCCGTACCAGCCATCCCCCCACTTGGTGGCTGCGCGCAGTCCACACAGACTACGCACAGCAGTCACTGACTGCTGTACGCAGTCTGGTGAGGACTGCGGGCCTCCCATTGGGAGGTACGCAGTACCACCGGCACTACCATATGAAAACCATTTTAAAATTTTAGAAATTTATTTATTAAGTTTATTTAATGTGTATTGTTTTTATTAATATTTAGTTTATTTAAATATATAAATATATATATATATATTATATATTATTTAATATATATTTAATATATATTATTTAATATATATATATATTTATTTATTTATTTGTTGAGATTTAATTCAAATTTTTTTTTATTATATATTATTCAAATGCGATTTAATTCGAATTTGTTTCGTATAATATTTTTTGTAATGTGACTCTATTAGTTTTATTAATTGATTATTGTTATATAGATGGGGTTGGATATTTGTTTTAAAATTATAATTTTCTTTAAAACAAAATAGGATATAAATGTTAATCTTATAGAATAATTTTAAATATAGTTTTTTATTTATTTAATTTATTTTGTATATTTATATATATATAAAAGAGATTTATATATATATATTGTGATTACGTTTTAATATTTTGCAATATTATAGTTAATTAGGAAATTGGAAATAAATTTATTGTGTTGTGTTGAAACGAATGTTCTCGTGTAATTGATTGAGTTATTGGGTGAAATTTATTATTCATTGTAATTTGTTTTTTTATGGATTTGATTAAACGTAATTGTGATTCTTGAAATTATTCGTTAATTCTACTGTGGCATTTTCTTCATAGTGCTTTTGTGTCGTATGGGAAAGCCTTAGGTTACTTTACCTTTCGTAAGAGTTTAAGTTTTTGTTAAGGGCTTCCAAAAATGGAATGTTTTTCTTTCATGTTTCTTTTATTCTCCATGTCGGGCAAATGGGGTTAAGGGTCTATGTAAGTCTTCCAGAGAAGTTCTCTAGAGTGGGATGTTATGTGTAGAGGTTCAGTTTGTGAATCGCCTTGATGTATTGTACTATGATGTTGTACCCGGTTTCCACGAACGGGGATTTGTGCCTCCTAGGAAATAGGAGTGGGTAATGAGATTTGTACCTCCTTTGGAAGGAGTGTGTATTCGTATTGGTTTCCTCCAGTGTTTGGAGTGAGTTTCCTTGTTTTGTTTTCTCCTTGGATTGGAGAGTTTATGTTGTCTAGTTACCTATTGTGGTATCGTGCCTTGTGTGTTGTTGATAGGAGAGTGGCTCTTTGTGGGGGTCCGGCACACAAAGGGGCACCAGGGTAACCTACCTAGAGTTTAATTAAGTGATAATCTAAAAGAATTAATGGGGGGATTTCACACTAATAAAGATAAAGGATGTCTCTCTCGTGAAGCAAGTGAATGATAAGGCTCGAGATGAGATGGGACGCATAGTTTTGCGTGAGGGTCCGGCGGCCGGTAGAGGCAAGCCAGGGTAACCCAGGATGGGGGTCCGGTAGCCTAGGAAGGTTGAGCCAGGGTAACTCATGGAATTTATGCATGACACTCTTCCTATGTCGACAGTTAATCAGTTATTGTGCGATGTTCATGATCTTTGTTCTCTGGAAGCATTGTAACCTCGTGTTAAGTGATATTGTGTTGTAGTTGTTAATTGACTTTGTGATTGTAGATGTTAAGTGATATTTTGTATTGTTGTGATTAAGTGATTTATTGATTTGTCTTTGGTTATTGTTGGAAGTAGTCTTTGATATTATGTCTTGAGTTTCATTGATGCTTGTGATTATGACTTGTTGTGTTCTGAAGTGGTGTTGTTGTGCCTTTGGATTTGTCGTTGTTGAGTTTCTAAGTGGTCTTTGATGTTAAGTTGTCTATTGGAGTTAGTCTTTGTTATTGTTAGGCGTGCTTGGTCGGGGACCCTTCCTTGTCTACTCTCAGCACGGGGGTGGTTGGGTGGAACGTGCTTCGCACCCCATTGGGTTTCCCTTTTCTGTTGCAGATATATCTTTTATTGCAGGGTTTGGAGGATGTTGATGATCCAATAATTCTTGTACAAGATGTATGTTAAATACTTCAGATGTAATGTATTCATTGATGTATTGTCTCCCACATGTGTTGGGATGACCTTGGTGTAATTTGTATATGTAGTTATGGAGATGTATTTTAAGTCAATTGTATTTTACTATCAATTGGATGTAATGTATATTCAAGCCATGTATTTATTTTGGAATGATCATTTGTAATAGTTGTGTTAAGTTGTGTTATATCTATGGTAATATAAATGTTTCATATCTTTATAGTATCTTTCATTGTCTTATGTACATATGTTGTGAATATGGTTATTGGTTAATAGATATTTTAAATGATGATATAGGAATGAATAGATTTATGTAATTGTTTGTTATCTTATTATGTTTGTTATTAGTTATAGTAATGTCACTTACCCCAATGGATTTAACTAGTTGTGCCACATAATACCTTGTTATGTTAGAATACTTATGTATGTTTATTATATTCTTTAAAAAAAAAAAATTGTTCCATTGTTATTAGTTCCTTTGGGGTTACTTGCGGCGTTACACCTCTTGGATAAAAATGATAAAGATGAGGACTCAAAGATGTTTTTGGTCCCCAGGTTCACACTAGGAACAAGACGGGATCCTACACATTAGTGAATCCACTAGACATGGAAAACAAATTATTTCCTTTAGAAAATTGAGATGTGAGCTACTCTAAAAACTAAAACACAAAACCTTGCATTAGATATGTCAATAGTTTCAAAGTTTATTTTCTTCTCCCAATGAAATTCAAAAAATACATAATTCAAATCAATAGCCAAGAAAATCACACACACACACACACATATTACACAATATAATGGATTAATTATGCAACAACCTAAGTCAAACATGTTAAAGAAAGAAATTAGATGCATGAAATCAAATAAAATAAATTAAAAGACATAGAGAGTTGGATCTTATACTTGATCAATTGTGTAGTTTACTTGATCACTTGTGTTTTTTCCCCAATGTGTAGTTTCCAAAATAATTGTATCAATCTACAAAAAAATATAGATATTTTACAAAAATAGGAATGATAAACCATGAAAGAATAATCAATTGGAATTTTTAGGGCTAGACACCTATAAAAAAATCATAAATAAATTAAAAAATAAACAATAGTGACCGAGAGCACAATATCTCAATAAATCAATCAAAATTAAATCTTTGCAATCCCAAGATCAAATGCATCATTTTAAAGATCAATTATGTTGTGTCATGATTCAAATTCATTGAAGCACATGTTAGATGTGTGAAAAGCTTGAAAATCCTATATGGATCACAAAATTAGATGTGGCATTTGGAGGATCAAATGTGTTGTTTAGAGGATGAATTATACCAAAATACCAGTCAAATGTGTTGTTTGAACTTGTAACTACTCAAAAACAAAAAACTTGGTAATTTTTTTTATTAAAATGAACACGATGTGGGTCCCACTGGGCATGCTAGAATGTGGATCATAAAAATGATCATGAATAAACAACAACAACAACAACAAAAAATAAACACACCCAATCAATTCAATAATCTCAATGAAGCTTATCGAAATCAAACAAATAAGATGAAGTAAAAAATGCATGATAACCTTGCTTAGCTCTATTTCTCTTCAATCACCTTGAAGAATGGTATGTATGGTTTCTCTTAAAATTTTAGCACAAAAGAACTTAAGATAATATGTGTATAGATTTCTTGCAATAAGGGAAAGAGTGATCATGGATGAATGATGTTTGTATTTATAGATTTTAGGTGATACCAATCAATGGTTGATATCAAATATGAAATTGAAAAGATCAATGAATTAGAATTATAGAGAGGGATTGATGAGGAGTTAACTGATTGCATGATTTAAGTCGACTAACTGTGTCGATTAGTTAAGAGAATTTCTTGGTAAGATAAGTATGAGTGATTGTTAGTAAAATTGAATAGATTGGATAGAAGACTGAATGGATTGGAGAGTGAACTTAAAGTGAGTGGGAGTTGGATGATGAGGTGGAAATGCATGGAAAATTAATAAAATAAATAAATAAATAATTTAATATGCAAAGGGGAAAATAAATGAAATAATAATTTTATTTATTTTTAGAAGAAGATAGTGTTGGGAAGAATAATTAGTTTAATTAAATGATTATAAATAATTATTCTATTATTGAGATTTAGGAAAATATTAATTTGAAGATAAATTAATTAAATAATTATAAATTATTTAATCAATTTGCAAGAGGGGAATAAATTAGTGAATTAATTAAATAATTAAAATTATTTAATTAATAGAGTAAAAATGATGAATTAGATGATTTAATTAAATAATTCAAGTTTATTTAATCAAAATAGAAATGTAGGGAACTTTTAAAATTTAAATAATTAAATAATTAAAAATTATTTAATTATCCAAGATGAGGGGGGAATGATGTTAATTTTATTAAATAATGAAATTATTTAATTAAATGGAGAAGACAAATTGATTAGGAAAGATGATGGAAATTGATGATGTTTTGGAAGAAATGAGCTAGTCAAATTTAGGTGTCTACACTTGCATTTTTCAAATTTGGACAACCCATTTTGTATAAATCATAGTGTTTTATAAAGAGTTGATTTGACATCCAATCTTCATACAAGTCGTAATTATCTTGAAAATATCTCTAGGGGACTACAATAAACACTAATAATTCTTGAGGGGGCTCTTTTAATCAAGGGTGGTAATCTAAATGTTTTTTATTTTGAGTTTGTTAGTCATGATCATGTCTCTAAAATTGAATCCCTTCCAATTGAGTATTATTCATAATTCTCCTAATAAATAGACAATGAAGTGTGAATATTATGGGATGAAAAAGGCATATAAGTAGAAGATTGTCTTCAATGTAAAATATTAAAGTGAAACAACTTCTTGATCATGGTATTACCTTATTTTATCATCTTGTAATTTCAACACATATAAAAACCTCATCTAGTCACTCAAAAGTCTTGTGGGGCATAATCATTTGGGGATGAAAAATCTACCCAGATGTCTTGCATTGATATATCATCTCTCATATCTACATTTGATTCTAATATTGACTCATCCATGGGTTATAGTGATTCTTTTTATTAGGATATTTCTATTGTCATTTTAAATCCATCACATTGGGATGTATATCTAACATACATCACATATCTCTTTGTAGAATCCCTCTTTATAGATTTGGATGAAACTATTGAGGATATTCATCTCCTCTATAATTTCAACTTTGATGATGTTTCATCATGACTTCCATCTTTAGATCTTGTTCTTGCCTTGCCTACATCAACTTCTATAGTGACAAATTGTGCAAATATTCATGAGTCTAATCTGAATCAATCATTATCTATGTTGATATCCTCTATTGTAACATCATATTCACATCAATCCATTTGTCACCATACATCCATTGTCACTATTACTAAATCTTATATGGTACTTGATGCATTTTATCAACATTTATCACGCATCAACATTGGATTGGTGATCATTGAGTATAATTCAAATACATCATGGGTATCATTGTAATTTTTGGATCATGTACATAATTTAGAGACATTCATATTGATTCTTAAATATTCCTATTTATAATGAGAATTCATCTTTCACATATTTGTGTTATTGGTTCTTTCCAAGGGGAAAATTAATATGTTCAACAAACATGGATCATCTTCAACATCCATTGTCAGACATCTACCAACAATACATACATTATTTTAAGGGAAGGTTGCATGGTTTCTCTTATTCTATCAACTTTGGGGCATTATATAGACCACCTTTCTTTTCTCTTCTATGGGGAGAACATTCATTATATATTGTGCTAGAAGTAGTCCTTGGGGGTCATAATAATTCCTCCATATATCACTTCTTCACTTGTACATTTCATTTCATTTGCATCATTTCTATTTTGGAGAGGATTTGTGTTCGCAATGATTTTTTTCCTTTTCTTCTCTTTATGATAAATTTGTACATGAGTACCTAACATGGCATAGTATTTGAGAATCATCATATGTGCATACATTACTCCCAAAGTTGTACTTAAGGGGTATTAGTATAAATAAATTCATTATCATATCTAGGTAGGATATCACCTTTCTAGGATTGACCTATTCAAACTTATATTAAGTTTAATTAAGTTGTTTCATACTTTTGTCTCACCTCATGTTGCTAAGGCATGAGTAATCATCACTTGAGACACCTATTGCATGCATACTTTATACTTATACACTTGTCAAGTGAGCTCACAAGTGTTGCACATTTGGAGGGATAGTCAAAGTTTCACTCCTACCTTCTCACCTCTTCATCCTTGCCAATATAGGTAAGGTTCATCATTGTATTTACACACTTTTAATTTATATGATAGATATCTTATTGTGTTCATTGTTTCACTTGTAGAAGGTTATCAACTAATGCTTTATGATCTTGTCATTCTCTAGCATTTAGAACGAAAAATATGTAACCCATTTTTCTCTTCCTCTCTAGGTTGATTACTAGGAGAAGACTTGGCCTCTCTAACTGTTAGAATATAACTATATGATATCTTCATTGTTTTAGGAATAAAAATATTTTTTACTTTCACAACCTTCACAATAGCTAATTTAGAAACATTCTTAGGTTTAAAGTCCAACTTAGACCTCTTATAGTTAGACACATGCACACAAACATCACAATTGAAAATTTTAAGATGCCAAAGAGAGGGATTGTTTCCTATTTGAATCTTCTCTGATATTTTATGAACAGGTGTCATAGATCTATTGATAAATTTACAATTAATCTTGACTACTTTTACTAAAAAATCATATTTGGCCTAGCACCACTGAGCATAATATTAGCCTTATCCATATAAATCTTGTTTTTGTTTCTTGTAACTCTATACTATTGATGGATATATAGAATTTTATTCTATTTGAATACACCACCATCATTTAAAACCTCTCAAAAATTTTAGAATAAAATTCTTCATTGAATATGATCTCTAACCTTGGTCTTCTTCTAAATACGATCCTCTACAAGAGATTTAAACATGTTTAAACTAATAAGGTCCTTAGATTTATATCTTATAATGAACAACCACATATTGTTGGAGAAATCATTAACAAATAATACATAATGTAAGGATTTTATTGATGAAGGAACATTTATAGGTTGAAAAACATCAATATGAACCAAGTTTGACATCTCATTCAACCTTGTAGAGATCAAAATAAATTTGACATGATTTTATTTTCCATATGTGCAATGTTCAAAGAAATAAAAATTTAAAGAATACTATTTATTCCCTATTCAAGGATTGAATGATTTTTCATTGATGTGATATTATTTTTTATGCCATGATTTAAAAATGTGCCATTTTAGTGGCATCTTAAAAAATTTCTTGGTGAAATCTTGAAAAAAATCAATTTTAGAAATCTGAGGTGTTTCATAGGTGACACTTTGAAATTTTTCCTAATGAAAACTTGAGGAATCACTTGGATGATGAGTTAAAATTTATCCTTGCTAGAAATTTGATCTATTTCCTAGGAAATACCTTGTAAATTCCCCTTGTTGGCAACTGAAACCTAGAAAGAGGGGTGCTTTATTAAAATGAGGGGTTCACCAATTTTACTATAAATAGAAAGGGTAAAATGGGGTATAATGCACCTATTTTCCTCTATTTCATTCGGAAAAAGAGATCCCTTGAGCCAAGGTTGACTTTCAACCCTTAGGTGAGTTGACCTTGAAGGAAATCTTGTCATTTTCCTTATGATCTAGGATGGAGTAGGTTTGCTAAAATAACACTTTTGGGGGAAAGAATAAAAATAGTAAACTAACCCAAAA
Organism: Sequoia sempervirens; assembly: GCA_007258455.2. Taxonomy (NCBI): domain Eukaryota; kingdom Viridiplantae; phylum Streptophyta; class Pinopsida; order Cupressales; family Cupressaceae; genus Sequoia; species Sequoia sempervirens. The sequence continues at coordinate 18,753 of VDFB02334271.1, forward strand.
ATTAAATGTAAAACATGAAATTAGAAGATTAAACATTAATCTATCAAAACCTGCAACTTTCAGAAAGATTTGAGATGGTTTAGTATTTTTTCACCTTTCATCAAAATGTTGTTGTAGAGTGTCCTTTGGTACTCATTTTCCAAAGGGAAAATGTGATGCAGGAGCATCCAGTGGTGTAAGGGCAATCTTGCATCACCCAAAGATAGTTAAATTTCAAGTTTCTCAGCTTTAGATGTTTTACATTTTTGGATACCCCTTTCATCATAATGAAATTCCCAATTTACGGTTTTTATTTTCTATTCCTGGGTTGAAAGATATTGCAATTTTAGTTTCTCATATTTGGAGCTAAAAATCTTCCGAGTTGGATTTGAGGCACTTAGAGCTTCTGGATCGGCCCCGAAACTTGCCGAAATTGGTGTAGCAAATTTTGAGCACGTTCTTGACTTCGAGACCTTTCCAACAGTTCAAACGGTTCGCGAATTGGAGCCTCAGATCAAAAGTTATGACCCCAAGAAGTTGGCGCACTTTCTAGAAGATACAATTGCAAATGTTCTTTTGAAATTTGAACTTCAAGTTGTAATTTTCGGTGCCAAACCGCCTAAACTCAAATTTTAATGTTGTTTTGGCTCCAAACTAA
>VDFB02334272.1:0-72006 GCA_007258455.2 Sequoia sempervirens
CTCCTTTTCATGTTGCTGCCTCAGTTTCTCCTCTGCAATTTTTTGTTTTTTTTGTAGCACGCTCCAATTTGTTTGCCTCCCTCTGTGTGAGGATTGCTTCTCTTTCTACCTTCTTTTTAGCCATTTGCTTCCTTTTCCTTTGCTATAATTCTTGGTTTCTTTGCTTTTTTGCCTCTTGTTCATTTAGCAATTTGAAGAAATCATCTGATGTGAAAATTTGAGATTGCCTACTAAGGTGTAGGACCCCATTGCGACCTCTATTAGATGATTGGCGCACTCATTGCATTGAGAGTTGCAAAAAAGTTCTTCTGTTGCATGTTGGTTGCTGATCATTGACTTGTGTGCATGGCACATAGTCAATCTCTTCATCACTTGAGTCATTACCATTAAGTCCAGCCTCTTCATCATTTTTAGCCTCCCAATTTCTCCCAATTGTGAAGTAATGGATGACATCTTTAGGATCAACATTCGGTGGTGATGGCATGGACAACCCTTCATCCACTTGACTGAAATTGAGATGAACCCCTAGGTTTAAAGTTACATCTTGAAATTCAGATGGCAGATTAAGACTCTCTTCATTTTCAGTTGCCTGATTACATGATCGAACTATTGGTTCTTGTTGAATTTCTATTGCCTTAATGTTTTCTAGATTTGGGGTAATGTTTGTAGAAAAGGTTTCCACAAACTGTCCAATATGTTCCTCATTCTAACCTGCTATCCTCAAACAAGTCTCCGCTGCTGTGAACTGTGCCTCTTCATCAGCTGTATCACCCTTTGTTTTTGCTCCCAATGTTGTTCCTTCTTCTTCAACCACGAAAGCTTGGATTGGCCCCATATCCAAGTCAAGTGCATGTCGATCTAATGGCCAAATTCCTATTTTTCTAAAACCACTTGCAATGTTATTAGGAGTCAAAGCTTGTGCAAAAGCTTTGCTAGCAAGTGTTGCCAACTCTTCCCTTCCAATGTCAAGTTCAGGATTTTCAGAGATCCATATAGTCCTTTGCTATTTGAAGTAGTTCTTAAATGGTGAGAACACACTAACATCAAGGGGCTACAATTTGTGGGTGCAATGTGCTGGAAGTGTGAGCAAATCTATTTTCGTAGTCTTTGCTTCTTCGAATGTTTTGAATGCCACATGGCTGCCATGACTGTCAAAGATTAGAAACTATTTGTTGGTTGGTGACACACCTCCTAGGACATTTTTTGTGAAGTGTTTTAACCATTCCACAAATAATTCTTTGGTCATCCAAGCATGCTCTTGGATTGCCATGCATGTCCTTGGCTCACAGTTAACAATATAGTTTCTAATGTTCCTTTTGGACTTGAACAAATAGTAACCAAGTATAGCTTGACCTGCTGCACTAATACAAGCTAGAACAGTGATCCATTCTCTGCTTTTAGCAATTAATTATGGAACACATTTCATCCCTATTTTTGCAATAACTCTCATTGCACAATTTCTACCAGCTTGCACACCTATTTCATCGCAGTTCCATATGTTGTTGGGCCCATAATTATGTTTGTTGTACAACTCCTTGAAATTATCATATAATGAAGAAACTATTTTGGGGCATAGCATTATAGCTCGATCTGTGTCCACTCCTTCAGGTGTACGAATTGTCAAATCAAGATGCCTTTGATGAAATCCAACCCACCATGACCTCCCTGGTATCCCATTTGTGAATGGGTTAGGCCTCACTCCAACCTTGTGGGCCACCGTTGACTTAAGTTGTGACACTTGAAGGCCATGGCCAATATTAGCCATATCTTTACACCATTGCACAATTTCAGCTTCTTCTTTGTTAGTTAGGATTGTTAGTGGCCCCCTCCTTTTTGTGGATGTCACACCATTGAGCCATGACCGCAAACTTCTAGGCGTGATTCCCCATTTGATCGTTGAACCTTTGATTGACATTCAATGGTCCTCAACATCTGCAATGGCTTTTTCCATGTCATGCATAGACCAACTTTTCATGCACAAATCTGGGGTTCTCACTTGGTTAGTAGATGGTGGTTCCATTTCTATGTCAGTATTATGAACGACAGGTTCAAAACCATAATTTTCATTGGTTTGTTCTACATTTTCAAAAATAACTTCCTCGTCCATGTTCACTGCTGGCTCTTCATCAACATCTGGAACATTGAATGTCACTCCACGAGGTACTCTATTCAAGCACCTCCCACCCGATCTTTTCCTCTTCTGCCTTGGTGCCATGATTGTTAATGACCTTGTACATTGTAAGCAATCAAATGTCAGAAAAACAATGTATAAACATTGCAAAATAGAAAACACATATATTTTATCATTCAAATCTACTCAAAAGTCAATGGGTCTAATTCAGGTTAGCACCTTATAAAATCATTTTGGTGCCCATTAAAAATCACTCCTACATATTAATCTCCTTACTAAAGCACCATACACCAAACACATTACACCCCAATTAGGGTTCGATTAAAGCATATGACTAATGTTTTTTTTGATGGGTATCCAATTCTTTAACATAATTTAATTTGGGTTTACATATATATATGTAGATATAGATGTATTTATATCTATTTGTATAAATATATGTATACATGTATGCATATATTTGTACATATACATATACATATATATATATATATATACAATAGATATATGTATGTATATATATCAATGTTCAAAGCACATTGTATAGACTTGGGTTTTTAGAAAAGAGCACAAGAAATTAACCAAGGGTTTCATAATAATAATTCCTCACTCATAGGAATACATAAGTGCGTTTTTAGATAGATACAAAATATTCCAGGCAAGGGTTTGATGAGATTAATTCCTTAAGCACACGAATTTGGAAAAAACCATACAAAGGTTTTGACAAATACATATTTTTTTAAATGGGTTTGCCGATTTATGCCCAAAGTGACATGGGTTTTACTATGAACGTAATGTTCAAATTACGGAATTGTGATCATTTGGAACAAAATCATGAGACAATCGACTTTACCCGAGGTTGGCATTTAATCATTTTAAGCACAAAGAAAACCAAATTCACATTTTTTTTTTAGGGTATGTGTGTATGTATGTATGTGCATCGTGCATACATGCATATATACATACATATGTCTATGTATGTATGTATGTATGCATACATATATATATATATATATATATATATGTATGTATGAAGCTGCATACATACATACATAAATTCAATGTGGGAAAAGGAGAGTAAGAGGAATGCTTTATTTCATAAACAAGTAGTAATAATTTTTCAATCATCGAATAAATCCTTCATGGGTCATGAAAGATGCAGAAGAAAATGATTAACCAGTACCATTGTTTGCATTTTAAAAGGATAGGCAAAGGATAGACATATACATCGATTTGCTGAATGAACAAGAGACATAATGTAAAATGACAAATATATGTATGCTAGCCTATTGTATGTGCAATGGGAAGTAGAAAAATATAAACAAATGCTAGGCTATTGTATTGGATAGCCAAATGAAACGTATTTAAACAGAGTTATAGACGTATATATGTGTGTTTGTGTATGTATATATGTACATATATACATGTATATATGTATTTGTATATATGTGTATATGTTTTTAAATACATAATACACATATATTAAATGCATGTATATATATATACATATACACACACATACATATTAAACCCTGATAAATGACCAACCTTGACAAATGACCAAAAATAAACAAATATAAATAGGTACACATATAAGCAAAAATAAATGACAAATATAAACCCTGATATAAACACTGAAGTAAATGAAAAATGAGCAAAAACATACAAATATAAATACAGGTACACCATTGTTTGCATTTTCAATGGATAAAGTAAAGGATACACATATACATCGACGGTCAATGAACAAGAGACACGAATGTAAAATGACGTATATATGTATGTTAGCCTAATGAGCAGTAATGCAAAGTAGAAAATTTTTAACAAAATGCTAGAATGTATAAAGTAAGAATATCAATCGTGATAAAATGAAAATAACTATAAGTACCCCACTGACTTGGGATATCGCAGAAATGTGCAGGAATGTGCAAAAAATCTTTGTCATTGCTTTCAACTTTGTAGAGAATAACATGCAATTGTGAATGCCGCTAGCTACTTTCCCCCTCTTATTTAGGAATTCGAATCTGACAATTGAATGCATTCAATTTGGTTGTTGTGTTTGAAATTTGAATTTTTTTGAGCATTTGAATTTGAAGTTGCAAGTTATGTAGGTTTTTAAAGGTGATATGACTGAATTCTGCATTGCATTTGGATTTGATGTTTATTTGGGGAGCCTTACACCTATATTTAATTGTGCAGGTACTTACAGGAAATGAAATAAATACATATAGCTATCAGGGAGTGTGTAAAAGACTATGCATTTCAAATCCCATATAGTTAAAAGGAGATTGTGATTATGTCATCTAAAGCACCATTAGTTGTGCATGTATACTTGTAAATATAAAATGTAGTGAGGGACAAACATTTGCAAGTGGGGGTAATTGTAACAGTAAATGATTTAAATGAAATTGTAAATGAGCCTTTTTATGTGCAAGTTGACTTCTTTTATAAATGCAAAGGCATGTTTAGCTGTGTACTATGATTGGTGAGTGACTCATTCTATTATGAGCAGCTATTGGTGTTGTAATTTTCTATTTGTTCATAAAAAGTTTTTTAGTGGATCAAAGTTAAATTTTTTTTGGGGGGTGGAGTGAGCATGGAGGTGGCAGTTATTCAATGGGTGGTGAAGCATTGGCCTTCCCTAGGTTCATCAAACTCTTAACTTCAAGACATATTGTCAAAGATTACACGATGATAATTTCTTGATGCTAGATACTGGAGACGAACCTAGATTGCCAACGATGGGGTAAGACAAATTAACTAGGTTTTTGAGCAGCTGAGGTACAAAACCCATAGAAGGGTTGATCACTTGAACATAGATAGCATGGGTATGCTGGCAAAGCCAGAATATCCTGTCATTCACACAAACCAATTTTTACAAATAGGATTACATTTGGCTTACTGCCATCACCAACATTTCAATTCATGTAAACACATTATCATGATTGCTTCGTTCAGGGTTAGGATGGGGGTCAGTGTTAAGGAATATGTACAACAAAATCATACGAGTGCAGAGAAGGTTGTAGAGATGGAATCTTGTCTCGAGACATAGATGCCTTGACAAATCTTCTGTTTGCCAATAGAGATTTACTCCAACTTAAATCAATATTCACCAAAATCGAGTTCAGTGTGAAGGAACATGTTTGTGATGATAGGTGAGCACGCCAACACCACAACCTGTTGTAGTTGTTGATATTTTATCATCATGAATAGTTGTTGAAACCAAAATTTTAAGAGAAATTTTTGATTGCTTGCTGAGTTAGCAGAGAAAAAGGAGAAAAGAGAGGAAATTTCAAAACATTATTACGTTTCCAGCAGTAAAGTGGAAGATGGAGGGAAAAATAACAAATCAATTTGTTTGCTCTTATTCTTTCACCCACGTTGCAAGAGAGACTTTAGGTTTTTCTGTTATAAAGGCGTTGAAAGTCTTTAGGCTTCATCCACATTGTAGGAGGTTTGTAAGTTGTTTTGTTTGCTGGCATACAAAGAACATTAAGGGCATGTTGCAGAGGTTTTATGAGATGAAAGTGACACGTTCAAAGGGTTTCCACGCATGCTACCAAGTTAGAAGCCTTGCATATCGCCACATCACAATAGGCGCAATAAATATCTCTCCAACCTTTAGCCTTTCATATCTGTTCAGAGTCTTGTTTTGCTTGGAATTCATGCATGGATGTGTTTTTAGTGACGTGTTGAGAGGAGTCCCTCATAAACCCTTAGGAGGAAACCCTATATTTTTAGAGGTCTAGTTTGGTTGAAATCTGTACAAGGTTTGAACTAGTCGTTAGAAATAAGGTTACAGGCAATAAATGTTAAATTGTTTGAACTCTTGTCTTTCAAAAGATTGATAAATTGTTGATAAACCCTTGTCATGGTCCGAGGATATAATGAGAGGTATTCAATACAATGGGGATAGCTAAACATAGAAAGGGCAATCTGCAGTGACATTTAGGAACATCAAAAATCTCCCAACATAGATTCATGGCATTTTTTATGGTGACAGTCCTAAACAGAGGATAGAATCCTGACAGTTGAAGGATGTTAAGAATTCAGTTGAAGTGGTTGCTAGGTGAGACTGGAAGTAGCAAAGGGGATTGGTTAACACAACCATGAAGGACATATGGGTTTGTGTCATAGGACTGGAAGAGTAATGTTAGGGAGATATTTCTGATGTAGAGAGATCATAACAGCAGAACAATTCTTGCTAGATGTTGTAGTTACAAGTGCCCTACTAGGCAGACATGCAAATGTGGAAGCTTGGACAAGGCATGTTCACATTTTAAATTTGTTCATCAAAGAGTTGCAAAAGGTGTGTGTAGTAAAGAAAGTCAATTAAGAAACATATTCAAGCTCAAGAGATCCACATTGGTGATATAATATGACTTCGTGAAAATGATGGTGTCATATGATTTGATTCTTCTAAGAATTTTTAAATCACAGAGCACATGTTTTGTTGAAAATGCAACACTAGAAGGTGAAACTAATTTGAAGTCAAGATTCAAACCTCCTCCTTGTTTTGGTCTCACTCAAGATCTATTGCATAAAATCAAAGGGTGTCATTGAGTTTCCAGATCCAAATAAAGATACAAGAAGATTCGATGCAAATCTAAGATTTTTTCTACCTTTTATAAATAAGGATGTATGCGTGTTAACTATCCAGAATACATTGCTACAATCCTGTTATCTGAGGAATTCAGAATGGGAATATGGAGTAGCTTTTAACACTAGCAATGAAACAAAATTGGGCATAAACAAAGGTCTACCAAAACCTAAACTTACTGTTGTAGATGCAATGACTGAACAATGGCAGGAAATGCTATTTGAATTAGTGAGTGAGGATCTCAGAGAGAGGCATCAGGACAATGTTCAGAAATTGCAGGCCAAAGACAAATGAAGGTAGGCAGTGCATTACAGTTGGAGACAGTCAAATGTCAAGTGCAAAAGCAAGTTTTAATGCTCCAAACCTATGTGACAGTCTCACAAGATGTTCAAGGGAGAATTATAGAAGAAATGTTGCCTTGAGTCACAAAATTAGAGGACATTCATCATGAAGTTGTCAATGACACAGTCTTATTTAAAAAACTTATTTAAAAAAGTGCTATGATAGTTCATTGCAAAAGTAAGGCAGTCCTTTAAAGGGAACAGTCAAATGAGACATGATAATGTGAAGTATGCAGGGGTAAAGGATCATGAAGACTGTGATCATAATGAGTAGATGGTAAAAACTTATGTTAAGAGTGCTATAAACCACAGTTGAAGGTGATACTCCACTTTGACACTGTGCATATGGGACTATTGGTCTGTGCCAGCAAACACCAAGACCCTTCTAAGGTGGAGTATCCATATCTGATCCACTGGCAGTGAAACACTGGAGAGCAGGTAGAGTAATGACATTTGGTGCATGAGATATAGCCACACTACTACAGAAAAGATTTGTATAGCTATATATACTCAGTTTGTCTCAAGTAGTTCTATGTACAAGAAGAAATAGTTGTGCCTTTAACCAGATTAGGGATATCGAAAATGATTAATACCAAGGGTATTAACTCCTGTGCGCTCAGTATTTCAGTATTTCAGCCCCCATACTAATAGAATCTTTTTGTAGGCAGCCCACTGGTTTTCTAAAGGTAGCTCATAGGGTTATGGCAGTGCTTTAGTAGTTCCATGTGCAGAGTGCTCAGGAAACATGGTGCTCATTTAGCAGATTTGTTGCTCAGTTCTGATACAGGAATACATTAATACCTCAGATTTAGTTTATTTGCTCCAAAATTTATGATTTAAAATTTGAGATTTAGGGTAAGGTCCCATGGAGGGGGGGGCTTCCTAAAAAATTTCAGTGGGTTTATTTGCAATTGGACTGCCCAAGTCTATGCCTCTAGGATATTGATCACAATGATAATGCAGTGTGGAAGATTGTATAGGTGCAGTCATGTGAAAAAGTGGAAGAGTAGGATTACAAACCTTGGTACAATGACCTGCCCTAAATCAAAGAATATGACAATCTTAAAGTAAATGAGAGATATGACAGATAGTAAATGTTGCAAGGATGTGAAAAAGATTATGAAATGTAATAAGAACAAAAGTTCATGCATTTTTAGATGTCACTAAGTCTCATGCCTACTTTGAAGAAAAATATTTGAAGTTTTCCTTTGAAATTTTCTAGGATTAGTTTTCCTTGTTTCAGCTACCTCCACAATAAAAATAGATGAACTGAAGACAGTCAGCAAGTAGAGGGTAGTCCTGACAAGGATATCATAGTGTTCTTTTCAAGAGGGAAGACCTATAATGAATGCTGTGCAATTTTCCAACTGTGAAGTGGCAATTTAAATGTATGACAGCTATGAGATTAAAATCCTTGGATGGAGGTAGAATAAACCACTTTAATCCTAGTGTTTCAAGGGAAGTTTAGACATGCAGATTATAAAGTGCCAGTAAGGTCAGAGTTTCATGAAATGAAGGTAGAAGGCAGTGGACACCAAATGAAGGCATGTCAGTTCTAGAGGACAATCTGATGGTTGTCCACAACACTCTAATATAGTGGTCCACAAGACAGTCATGAACAAAATATAGTGGTCCACAACACTCTAATATGTTTGCAAATAAGGATGAGGGCAGTGCCTTTAAAAAGAGCTATCCTTAGTCTATTGATTATTGACAGTGCCTGCAACCTGTATATGTTGATAGTAATGAGGCAGTAAGGTCAATCTATGACATTATGTGCAAAAAGGTGAGAGGGGTTTCAAGGACTTTAAAAGAACAGTGTCATGTCATAGAGCATCAGCAAAAAAGTTCAAGGAGATAGTCTACAAGGTAAAGTAAAAAATACTGTATAAATGACAGTGTTTTGACCAAAATATTGGCAGTCAATATAGCTCTTATGACAGTTTACATTGGAAGTAAACAGTATGTTGAGATTACAATAATAATAAGATGTATGGTCTAAAGGAGTTCTTGTATAATTAATAGTGTAAACATAGGAATATACAACTCAAAAGGACATGCTGAGAGTAGATCATAAAGTAATGAAGCTTTAAATTCCATGATGGTCATCAGAACTACTGTTCTCAAGGAAGCATAAGATATGATAGTGCATACATGTCTCTTAAAAAGGTTAAGTGACAGTCCAAAAGGGTGACAATTAGATTGAAGAGCAGTCTTTCAGTCTTTAGAAGACATTGTCATTCCAAAAGGGCAGTCAACAGTTTTGAAGTGACTTCAAAGAAGAGAAATCCACCACAATCATTAAAGGTGTTTCAACAAAAGTATTTAGCCGATCACAAGGCAGAGATGCTGACCTGTGAATATCTTAATAATGATGGTACAGATGAGCAAGTCATCAAAGGACACCTACTATCCATCATGGAAAGAGCAAGACAAGGTGATTGGTTAAGGCGCGAATATGCATTGAAGGAGATTATCCTACGCCCCAAGGAGTTCCAATTCATTTTAAACTCATTCAAATCATGTCCTACTTGTATGCAAGTCGCATTTTTGAGGCATTATGAGCAGTTGGGCAGGTTGCAGGCATATAGGGGCAGTTTACTGTATGGTGCCATGGGGGGTCTTGGGCATCTATTTTCATGGAGTTAAAGGTCTCATGGGAAAAAAATAAAATTATGCTACACGATTAATTGGAATCTTTCCCTGAAAAATAGCAGCCCCTACCTTTTAGGACTGCAGATTTTAGCTGGTGAAATGGAAGTGGGGCTAGAAATTGCTCCTATAGCTTAGGAATTTTTTCTGCCACTTGTCTATCATCTAAAATTTTAAATTTCTATCATAAAATAAAAATAAGAGAATTTTTATTTATTTATTATTTTATCAAAGCACTACAGTCCATTCCTTAAATGTTGGAGCTTAAAATTTTAAGCTGAATTGCACTATTAAAATCATGAGACCACCAGCTTTAAAATATTCCTAAAAATTCTCAGTAGCACCCATTGAAATTTTTTAGGAAGCCCCCCTCCATGGGACCTTACCCTTAAAGAAGTTAGACAATCGACTGAGAGAAGAGAGGGCAGTTGAGACATCTCCAAGCATCCAGGAAACATTTGCACAAAAGGAGCTTGAGTGATAAAGACTTTTAAACAGCTGCCATCATGAAATAAGTTTTAAAAACAGTAAATGCAATAGGCAGTTCCTAAGCACCCAAATGAGGTCAAACCACTAGGTCAAAGCACGAAGTGGTCTTTTAATAATCCTTAATGTCTATCCTACTTTTCCTCTAGCGTAGGATAGACAAAAGGGAGGTTTAGCTTCATTTTGTAGTCAGTTCTTTTCACTTTGACAAAGCATTGTAAACTTGACTCAAGGTTTCTTTTTGGTCATATTGACATTGTAACTCAGATTTTCAGTTTTAGACTAAAATAAAGCATTGAAACACTTCATTTTCAAAGCATTTCTTTCAATCATGGCAGATATATGTCAGACTTTATACTTTCAAGAGCATCTTCTATCAATAAATAAGCATTTTTGGCCTTCAAAGTTTATGTCCTGGTTGTGGATGTGAGGTAATTGATGACATTTTTGTGATTTTTCATATGCAAATCCTTAGATGAATATCTTACTTCCATATTTTCAAGCAAAAAATATATGTATGTGTAGGTTATTGCTTGTGTCATAGTTCAAATAGATGCTAGATTGTGAAGACCATCACACTTTCTTCCTTCTAAAACTATAAGAAACACACACCTTTCAATAAAACACTTATACATAGATATTCCAAACACAAATGTTGTGCACAAACAACTGAAACATTGATTAGTTGTATGCCAAAACAAAAATTTAAAGTTTGAGAAAAACACATTTTCAGTGCATCACCTTAGTAGTAGATTCATTTCATGCTATTCTTTCTACCCTTTTTCCATCAATAAAGCAATAGCATAAGTTAGATTAGGTGATATAACCAAAGGGAACCAACCCTCTTTGGAGGTTCTTTTCCATAATAGGTGACCCACAAACATGAAAAGGATCCTAGGTTTCACTAGTAGGTTGAGTTTTGCAACTCGTCTAGGGTGCATACTTTAGTGATAATAGTAGCATCTGCTAATTTATTGGATTTTTGAATGATGTGTATCTACCCTTTTTAATTTGCATAATCTTGAATATAGGTTTTCTCTAGTATTATTGATTATGTTAGTTATGATGTGTATTCCCCTTCATCATGCTATCATGGTTCTACCATCCAATTCTGTAGCAACTATAGATACTTGAAATTGTCCTAGCTCACGAGCAACATTTTAACACTAATTATCATCCTATTCCCAATGATTAAATAGTGTTCAATTATTTAATTATTATCTAATTTCATATCCTACTATTACTGCAATGATTTCATATTATTTAATTAATTCACTTTAATCTTATTCTTCTTTGATTAATTAAATAAATCTTATTTATTTAATTACATCCCTAGAATGGATATTGACATCAAGGAAAAGTATTATGTTGTTTCATTTTTTTGTGCCCATGTTGATCATCCACCTATCGATAGTTCTCATTTTGGTTCCCCTCAAATGATGAATTTTGTGTTGGTAGAGGAACAAATTGAGGAAGGCCCTGTGTGTAATGTTCCAGAAAGGGTAAATGATGTAAATCATGGTTTCATTGCTCATGCACGTATTGTTCCTAGAGTGCAGTTGAAAGGAGAATTTGAGACAAGACATGCTTTTGTTGCTCGTGTTTGCATCTCGACGAGGTTGATGAAGGTCAAGATGAAAATTCAGTGGAAGTTGTGTGTATGGAGGAGTAACAAAGACAATCAATAGGAAAATGTAAAATTTTATAATAATTTTGTGATATGTAAGCTACATTAGGGCTTGTGTTTGGATGCTTGGAAGGGTTTGTTGAAAATATCTTGGTTGTTTTTTTGTAAATATGGTTTCATATCTGCAAAGTCAAATGTATTGCCATAGTCAAATGACTTGCAAATTCATAGGTAGGGTTGATAATACCATTCGTATTTGTTTAATGACAAATGCAATCCTTTTCTTCTAATATATAATATATAGGCTTTAATGCCTTTTACTCAAAAAAATAAAATTACATCCCTAATTATCTTTATTCTTCTAAATTAAATAAATAAATAAATATTATTTAATTAATTATCCACTTCCCACTTTTAAAATTAAATAATTACTTTAATTATTTAATTATCCTAAATTCATCAAACATTATCTACTGATCAATAATTAATAAATTTAATTAATTATTTATTAAATCCGACATGCACATTCCTTTGATAATTTATTTATTTAATTAATTATTAATCTCATGCATTTCCACATTGTTTCTAACGAAGAATCTCTAAGTTGACTAACTAATCAATTTTAGTCCAGTGATCAATCAAATCAGTTCACTCCCACTCAACATGAGTTAATGAAGCAATCAATTCCCTCAACTAATTCATGCAAGTAGTTAACTGAAATCATTCAACCAAGTGTAGCTAGTTAATTAATCAATTAATTTCTCTCATTGATCCTCCACCCTTGATCTCTTCATTTCTTCTTTCAATCTTGATCATCCATCCAAATCGGAATTTTCTATAAAATAGACCTTCATTACCATTTAAAGGCTAAGCACAAATCTTTGATATTTTACATTCTTTATCATATTCAATATTCATTTGAGCTTGAAGCAATATAGTGAGCACATAATTTCTAAGAGAAAAATAAAAATGGAGAAGAACGATGGAGGTGAATCAATCTTGACATAAGGAAGGTATATGCTTTTTGATATTATTTGATTTCTCAAGTTGATTGTGCTTCATTGATAGATTAGAATTGGATTTGCTTTAATCTATATGGTTAGTGGTTCTTACATCTTATTCTTGCATGTTTGATCCTATTTTTTGGTCATACAAATGGTGAACCCAACGTGAAATAACGAATTTGGTAAAAAATTAGATAATTTTTGAGTTACAGGTTTGGTAATGCATCTGTCTTTGCAGAGAACCACATAATGTAGCATTTGGCACCACATCTGTAGAATTTGGTGCCCCATTTGTCTACCAAACACTACATCTGTGATTTTGTGATGCATGCGTAGTTTTTTGTGTTGCATCTGTTACAAATCTACAACACATTTGACTATGTTGTAAGAATTTTCATTTTCTACTAATGATTGTTATTTTTACACATTACATAAGACTAGCAACTCTTTATTTGAAATTCTGACATTACAATTATATCTTTTGGGTTGTTAGTTTTGCATATTTTTTGTTGATTTGTGTGTTTGTAGGTTTTGTGATGCAATCATCTTTCTATGTCACAATCATACTACTTTTGCACCACAATCATCGCATTTCTACATTTCAATCATTCTATTCCTACAACACAATCTCTGCTTCCTACACCACATTTATTAGAGAGGTATAAAATTGATTTTTTTAATTTTGTTTTTATTTTACATTCCAATTTTGATAGGTTAAGCTTTTAGGTTACTAATATTTGCTAGTAGATTTGTGGCAATCATTGGACAAAGATAATACTTTTGAGACTACTAACACCTTTCATTGTAGCTCACTTGACAAAGATACTTTGAAATTACTAATTAGTTTGATGCAAGTTCACTTGCCAAAGACTATAAAATGAAACTTTGTGTCTTTCTTTTTCTAGAGTAAACGACTTTCATTTGGGATTAAAAATAATGAATGTATTCCATGCTTGGTAGAGTAGTGATACACATGCTCTTCTCTTGTGCCTTATGCGATCTTGAGAATAAAAAATATCATTAGTTTTTAGTCTTGTTGTTTACCTAAGGAGTGCTGTTTCTATGCATGCTCTCCCTTTGTGACCTCTAATAATGATCTTGGGGATCAAAAGAAACACTATATCCATTTATTTCAGTAGCGATACTTGCCTAGGGGCCACGTCACCCCAGGTTCTGATCTCAAGTTTGTTTCCTAGCGGGCTATATAAAGGGGGAGAGTGAAATTTGTACCTCAAAGAAAGCTAGTGTCATTCAAACCAAGCCTCGTGACCCTCGGTTCATCGAGACACATATAGGTGAAAAAGATAGGGGAGACCCCCTTGACTCATGCACTATTAGATGAGATTTTTTTTTACAATAGACCCCTATTAAATACCTTTTTTAATAGAAGCCTAGAGACCATTCAACCATAGCTTGTTAGTGGTGCAACATATAAGGATCAATGCATGGAGTTACTCACCATGTCCTCTTTTAAGTTGAGATAGAAATATTTTGGTTTCTATTTATAGCCTCTCAAGGAGAGAAAGAAGGTGAGCTTATTGCCATTGGGCATGTACCATTGGATGTCTAGCTATTTTCTTTCGAAAAGAAAGGTGTTTCTATCCGATCTTGTGGAGTATTTATCACTTAACTATGAGGTGGGCCTACTACAAGTTTAAATACACTCCTATTTGATTAGCCAAGTCATGCTTATTTTCAATTGTATTCAGTCTTTTCTCTACTAGTGACACTATTGGCCTTCAAGTCTTAAGCCTTGTTACCAAGAGTCAAAGAGTCACAACTTTTTCTATCTTCTATTTTTTATGAGTGTCTTGAGTCAAAACCTAAAAAAATAAAACATGTAGAGTCACTTAGAAAACCTATTTTGAGGGAAAAATCTAGAGCATCACATCTATTAAATTTTGTATTGCATTTGTATTCTTGCAACATAATTGCAGAATTTGTGTGATGCATCTGTTAATTCTATGGCACATCTATCTTTCTATACTGCATTTGTCTTTCTGAACTGCAACTATTAGATTTCTACAATGCAATTGTGTTTAGAAAACCCTAAAAATTCAAAACACTACAACTATAAAAATCTACACCACAATTGTTACTGCCACTGATTGTTGAGTTTTTTAATGCATCTATTATATTTCTGTGACAAAATTGTCACTTTCCTATACTGCATTAGTTTTTTTCTATACTTCATATGTTTATTCCTTGACGCATTTGCTAAATAGATAAATTAGGGCTTATTTCAGAAAGTACAAAACTCAAACCTAAATTTACACAATAACCTAAAACAAAAACAATATTTTTCTAGTTTTAGTCTTGCATTTTCAATGTTTTCCTACTTTACCTAAC
This sequence comes from Sequoia sempervirens, assembly GCA_007258455.2. Lineage (NCBI taxonomy): Eukaryota > Viridiplantae > Streptophyta > Pinopsida > Cupressales > Cupressaceae > Sequoia > Sequoia sempervirens. Next base: position 15,191 of record VDFB02334272.1, read on the forward strand.
TTAAATTGCATCCCTAGATTAATTACAATCATCCCACATCATAGATTTTCATCTTAGTGTTTTCAAACTAGGAAACAAATCAAATTATTGATCAGTCCAAAGTTACCTTTTGAATGTATTAAACCTCATTATTTTCTCATTATCTCACCAACAAGTAGGACTTTTAACTCACGAGTCTAGTTTAAGGTTCAAATCTTATCAAAGCATCATCTTAATCAGTTGTCCTTCTTGAGGTTTAGGTATTTAATTTGATCACCTTGGTCCTTCAAAAATTTTCATGCATCCTCTTTTAAAAACCAAACTCAAAAAATCTAAGATCATATCATTTGAAAATGTCTTTCAAAAAACCAAAAATCCTAAAACATAGATTTATTTCATACTCATTACATTCATCAAAAATCCAAAAAATCCAAAAACATAAAAACTCGAAAAAAAAACCAAAAAATTTCAAAATCCAAAAATAAAAATTCAAAACAAATATTTTTTGGTTGTAACAAGATCCAAAATAAAAGAAAAGAAATGGATTCAACAACTGATCATACCTTTAACCCCACTAGTGATATGCACTTTGGCTCTACATCTAATGATCAACCCACATCACAATCCCAAACTACACCATCATTTGATGATTATACCTTAAATGACATGGAATAAAATCTAACACATGAAGAAATAGGCGATGCATTGTAATTTCCTAGGATATTGCTCATATTGGAAGAGCTCATATTTGTTGATCCTAACAAATACTTCCTAACACTTGCACAGAATAGAGCTAGGCTCCCTGTTGATTTTGATATTTCCACTATCATAGGAGAAAAATCAAATAGAGCATCTCAAGGTCAAGGTGTAGTTAACACAACACCTTCAACACACAACATATCGCAATAGGTGAACACAAGCTTTTTTATTTGGACAAACCTTGCATAATACAATAACTGTTAACATACCCCCACACCTATATTTGAAAAACAATCAACAAACCCATTTTCCACCACATCTTAGACTATAACACAACAAAGTAACAAGATACCTACAACTCATAATTTACCATCAATCAAAATATGCCTAAAAAAACTTGAAGGAAAAAACCTTCATTTTCAAGTCCTCAAGTAAACACAACCTTTACTTTGTAGAACATGAGCATTCCTCTGACATGAACTCAATAATTTTTTAGATTAAATCAAAATTCAAACTAACCACCACCACAACAACAATCTAATCTGAATCTGATGTCCAAATCTTATTTTCAACATGCCACTCCACCAATGCAATAAAAAAATAGGAACACACTCAATTGAAATATTAATGCTTCCATGTCAAACACAAGCTACTAGAACATGAAATTGTTTGGGCATCCAACACATTATCAACAAATGAACACACCTCCTACAACACCATCGCCAACAAATATCTTAGTGCCATAGCTACAAAGCCTGGAGCAACAAATTTCAAACCTGCAAGTATCGAGAAATAAAAAGACCTACTCAATAGAGGAATTATGTCCCTATCCTTTTGATAGGAGCATACACATGTCACTCTTTCCATCAAACTTTAATGTATAAAAATATGACAAATACAAAGGAAAGGGAGATCCTGTAGAGCATGTAAGAGAATTTTGCATAGCCTCCTTGGACGTTGCTTATGATCACACAAAATTAATGCGACTTTTCCATGAAGTCTTGGAGGACAAGTACTTGAATGGTTTTCTCACCTACCTCCTACACCTAGACCTAGAGTGAATTGGTGGATATATTTGTAATACATTTCTCCTACAACATAGAAAATGACATAAACATAATCAACCTATGTAAAACTAAACAAAAGGATGGAGAAACATTCACTTCATTATTACAGAGGTGGAGAAGTCTTTCTATCAAATGTTCGTGTCATATTCCAAAGAAGAAATTAGTACAATCTTAATGGAAAATATCAATAAAGAAGTGTTGTTTCATCTGCAAATTCATTGCTCAAACAAATTCAAGGAGGTTCTTGAGAAAACCCTCATTAGAAAAGAGCTCATGAAGTTTTTAAGGAAAACAATAATTACCAAAACAACTCGAATAAAAAAACAAATTTTGGTCACACAACAAGAATGTGACGAATAATGGTGTAGTGGATGCTAAAGTGGTAAACAAATCTCACCATGTGGTTAGTCTTAAAGGACCTTCAACATAAAATAATAGTAATCCACAACAGAATCATGAACAAGCAACTAATGTGGTACAAAAAATACACATCATGGTACTCCAAGGACTAATCAACCATGACAAAAATACACACCCTTAGGGGAACCCATTCAATTAGTTTTATCTAATTTTATTCAACTCCTAGAGATAAGACACTATGAACTAGGACCCTTCAAGCCATCTTGGTAGAATGGCAACTTTTGTGAGTATCATAGAATGAAAGGACATAAAAAATCCTCATACTTTATAAAAATATCATCCAAGATCATATAGAGAAAGGAGATACACAAGTCGAAAATCAACAAGGATACTCAAATACATACCATACAAACTTCAAAGATCCCTTACAAAATCATGGATCAAAGAAAGCCTCCATTTTCAAAATGGATAATAAGGACCAAGCCAACTACACCCGCATTGTTTACAAGTACATGATTAATAGTATTCAACCGACTGATAAGAATTTATCCACCATTACCATTAAGAAAAAAAATCCTAAGTGTGTGGTTACCACCCATCGATTGAAAGTGACCCTATGAGGAAGCACTTCTAAATTGCATCTGACACAAATACAACCTATTGGATCATCTAGGGAGAAACTTGTTGAAAGAATAAAGAAGAATGACTATCTCTATAGTTTTGTGTTGTCGTTGATGTCACCATGTTACTTGAGTTATGACTGCAAATCTAAGTTAGTGCTTGATCCGATATTTTCGTTTGGTATTTGAACTAGTATACAAGCTACACCCTCTAGTATTTTAGTCCGCAATCCTTTGCGGTTGATAGTTGTTGCTTGCAGTTTTGGGAAATATTTTATGGTTGCTGAAAGCATGTATGATCAATATCTCTTGAGCTCTAGTGCTCGTACAACATATTGGCATTATTCTGCTGATTAATTTTTGTAATTAGGTCTATTTATGGCTGACTTCATGAATAAGTTTTGATATGATGAATCAATTTTGTCATGTGGATATTTGTGTAACCTATCTTAGGTCTATGTCGACATGATGTAGAGTGTTGAGAATTTGAATTGCTTTTTGGAAATATTTTGTGAATAGTTGAAGCTGACAGTTTGTACTTTTGGTAAACAAAGAAATGCATCTAATTAGGCCGACCTAATTGATGCTTGTGGATGGATCGAGTATATATGTTGATCAGTTTTTTGGAGATCGTAAGGTAGATACGACAATTGTGAATGTGAAGGAGAAGAAATGTGAGCATGATGAAGTGTGTCAAGTGAATTTATTGAGCATCACTGGAACTATATCAACACTTGTTAGGTGCACTCTCTTCAATTCATTTTGGTTGTGAAGCCTAATTTTGTTTTGTAATATTTTTGTAGACAGTGGGCCTCCTTGTAAGCAGTGAGCTTTTTTATCTAGACAATGAGTCCTATTCAAGGCAATGATCCTTATATATTTGGTTTTGCTATCACTTCATATTATGATTTAATCCTCATTGTGGTTTTCCCTCATTGGGTTTTCCACATAAAATATGGTGTTCACTATGTTGATTTTGCATCTGTTATCTGCAATTCATGTTCATACTTAATAACAAAACAATGTGGTTGTGAAATTGATAAGTGTTGAAGTTTTGAGTTTAAATTTGGTGACGAATGATTCACCCCCCCTCTTAGTTGTCCTGTGCCTTTTAACAATTGGTATCAGAGCTTTGGTTCCTTGGTATATAGCTTAACTTCTTGAGGAATATCCTGAAGGTTAATCAGATGGATGATAAAGAACTTTGAGCTGCACTTGAGGATCTTGACAAAGTTGAAAATGAAAAAAGAGATCTGAAAGAAAATCTTAAAGATGCAAATGAATGTGCCTAGAAGCTGAAAAAACAATTAAATAAATTCAAGGAAAGACATAGAGAAGTGAGTGAGCATCAGAAACAAGAGATAATTGGACTGAAAGTGCTTGTAGAAGAAAATAAGAGAATTGAAGAATGTCTGAATACAATGGTGTAGAACAAGTCTGATGAATGCTTTAAACTTGAACATAAGGTAGTAAACTTGAGAGTAGAACTAGAGAAGGAAAAAATATATGAGAATAATTTCAGATCTAGCTCTGACAAGCTTGAAGGGCTGCTTGCAAGACAAAAACCAAGTAAAGAAAAATGTGGCTTGGGAAATGAAACAGGTGAAAGTTCAAAGTCCAATCAAAAGACTCAAGGCAAAGGGAGGTAGAAAAGAAATTCAAGAAATTTTGCAAAGAGACCTCCTGCAAGACAACCTAATGCATAAAGGTATCCCTCTTTCAATGGTATTTGTTTTTCCTATAATGAATATGGTCACAAGGAAATAAAATGCAAGAGTAGGATGAATCAGTTTCCTAGTACTTTCTCTGGACAATGTTTTTCATGTAAGAAGGTTGGACATAAAGCTACTGAATGTAGATCTTAGGTGAGAATGATCAATTGGGTAATAATGAACATGTTTAATGGAGGCATAATGAATCAATATTTTAATGGCCACTACTATACTTGTAACAAATTTGGACACAAATCAAATCAATGTAGATTGAGAAGTAATGAAGGTCAGATTAATCAGAAAACTGTTATCTGCTATAATTGTAACAAACTTGGACATATCTCAAAGGTTTGTAGAAGTAAGAAGGGAAACTAGTCTACTCCATTGGAAAATAATGAACTGGTAAAAATTGAAAAAGAAGAAATGAAGCAAGATATGAATAAGATTGTTGAGAAAATGTGTCTCAAACTCACTGGTATAACCTTGGTTTTATCACCAATCAGCTCAGAATTGCATAAGTGTTACTTTCATGCTTGTACAAGTATACCACTAGGTGATTGTCAGAGAGGTGTGGTAGTGCATGTGTACCACCATCTCGCAGGAGGTTCCTAGCTATCTAGCAATAGTGCAATGTATACCACTATCTTGCAGGAGCCTCCTAGCTGTCTAGTGGTAGTGCGGTGTATATCGTCACCTCGCGGTGACACTTGGTTGAACATGATAGTTGTGCAATAGACATACCATTGTACCATGACTTTGAAGTGGACCATGGGTGAATGAGCACAGATTTGGTTGACTGCTGAGGTGTACGTTGAATAGTGGAGGATATTATTGACTTGGAAATTATCGTGCGATGACTGGTAAGTTTGATAATTGCTCAACAGAGGAAACTGAACTGAACTGTTTGTACAAAAAACATTTTTGATCATGGTTGTTGCTATACATTGCAATGTACTATAACTATTATGGGTTTGATGGTCGAATAATCAGTGAGTGTTCTTCATTGTATGTTGTATATGCATTGTAACAGTGAGACATAATGAAGTGTGATCAAAATTTGTTCTGTAAAAAGTTGATAAGGGAAATGTTGTAGTTGTGAGATTGATTATCTGAAAGGAGAGTCTGTAACTTGTATGTAATTCAATTACTGTAATAGAAGAGATTTTTCTTTGGTGTGGTGGGTTTTTCTCTTGTAAGGGTTTTCCAACATAAATCTTGTGTCTATTTTGTGTTGTGTGAAATTTGTTCTCATATGTTTCCTAGTAATGTGCATCTTTAATGAACTATAATTGAATTTTGAACCTTAAATTTGCATTCTCTTATTAGAATTGTCATTAGGAAAGTGTTTCCCCACCTTTGCTTTCCTTGCAAGTGGTATCAGAGCTTGGCCAATTGTGTTATCCTTGTGGGTAGGGTTGGTTTTTTGTGTCAATTATGAAGTGGAGTTTTGTAGAAACTTGGTAATCTTGATTGTAGATTAAGATGGCAAGCACATCAAGAAAGATTGAAATTGAGAAAGTCAATGGTAGCAATTTTGAGTTGTAGAAACTCAAAATGGAAGACCTGTTGGTGGATCGTGATCTTTGGCTTGTTGTGTCTGGCATGAAACCTTTTAGCATGAAGCAATAAGATTGGGACCTTACAGATAGAAAAGAAAAAGGGTGGATAAGACTCTATTCTCCTAAACATTCATGAAGAGAAATCTGCATCTTCTTTGTGGAAGAAGCTTGGAGACATTTATCAAAGAAATTCCTTGGTGAATAAGTTGTTCTTAAGGAAGAATTTGTACTCTTTGAAGATGGAGGAAGGGGCATCTATGGTTGATCATTTGAATACGTTTAACACGTTGATTGCTCAGTTAACATTTGTGAGTGTGAAAATTGATGATGAAGATTGCTATATGTTTTTGTTGTGTTCTTTGCCTGATTCTTGGGATCATTTAGTGATGGCGATTGGGAGCATGAAAAACACTTTCAAGATGGAAGATGTGGTTGCTTCTTTGCTGTCAAAAGAAATGAGAAGGAAATATTTTGAGATGGAAAATGAGGCTATAGTTGTTCATGGCAAATCAAAAGAAAAAGGCAAGAAGAAGGGTAAAATATCTAAATTGAAATCATAAGGAGATCAAAGTCTCCTGGAAAAATGTACAAGGTGAAGTGTTGGAACTGTGGGTAGCCTAGTCATGTCCGAAAGGATTGCAAAGAGGAGAAAAAGAAGAAGAACTCTTTAGATAATGATTCTTCTCAAAGTGAAGCAAATGGCTTCATTGCAACCTTGTTAACTTAGGCATCAGATGATGTCTGGATGATTGATTTTGGAGCATCTTTCCACATGAAATAACATAGAGACTGGTTCACAAAGTATGAAAAATATGATGGTGGAAAGGTGTATTTAGCAAGTGATTCATCTTTGGAAATAGTTGGCCGTGGAAGAGTAAGAATTCAATTTCCCGATGGAAGAATTAAGGGAATTGATGGTGTAATGCATATACCAGGTTTGGCTCAAAATTTCATTTCTGTTAGTAACCTAAATGATGTTGGAGTGAAAGTATCATTCTCAACCAATGACTGTAAAATGACTAGAGGCTCGATGGTGCTGGCTAGGGATGCTCAAATTGGTACTTTGTACAAGTTGGATGCTCTTGTTGTTCAATGTAATAGTGTCTCTGCAAAGTATTAGAAGGTTTTTTGTGTAGAGAAAGAGACTAAAGTCCCTATAGGGGAAAATTATTTGGAAGTTAAACTTCCAATAGAGAAGACTATGCTATGGCATCAAAGGCTCGATCACATTGGTGAAAAAGGTTTAAAAGCCTTGAAAAATAAAAACCTAGTTGAGGGGTTAATGATTGTAATCTAGAATTTGAATTCTATGAACATTGTATATATGGTAAACATCATCGTGTTTCTTTTTACTTTAGTCCTCAAAAATCTTCTAGTGTTTTGGATTATATTTACTCTAATGTTTTTGGTCTAGTAAATGTTCCTTCATTGTCAAATTCAAAATATTATGTATCTTTTATTGATGATTATTCGAGGAGGGGATTTGTATATTTTTTGAAAAATAAATCAAAAGTGTTTAGTTGGTTTAAAGAGTTTAAGAACTTGATTGAAAATTAGACTGAAAGGAAAATTAAATGCTTGAGGACAGATAACGAAGGTGAATTCTATTCTACAAAATTTGAAAGATATTGCAAAGACCATGGAATTAAGAGGCATAAAACAACACCTTACACTCCGCAACAAAATGGAGTTACTGAAAGGTTGAATAGGATGTTGATGGAGAAGGAAAGAAGCATGTTGAGCAATGTTGGTCTGGTGCAAAATTTCTAGGTTGAAGCTGTGGCTACAACATGTTACTTGTTGAATCGGTCTCCTTCGTCAACACTTGTTGACAAAACACCTATGGAAGCTTGGTCTGGTAAGAAGCCCTCTCTAAGACATATTTGAGTCTTTAGTTGTGAAGCATATGTTTATGTACCAAATGAGAAGAGATCTAAATTGGAGAACAAAGATGTTAAGTGTATCTTTATTGGCTACAACATTGGTGTGAAAGGATACAAGCTTTGTAATCCTATGACTGAAAAGGTTGTATACAACAAAAGTGTAATATTTTGGGATCTAAAACCTTCTTCAGTGGATCTGTAGTCAGGGATGAAAGAAGATAAAGAGGAAAATGATGTTGAAATACCTCTAACTCTAGAAAAAGAGGAACAACACATTGATAGTGTACTTGAAACTGAGGAGAGTTCAAGCAACTTTGAGAGTTCTGAAGAAGAACCACAACCTCAATCTCAGCTTGTGAGGAGGTTTACACATGAGAAGAAGTAACTTGATGGGTATGGGTTCTCTATGTTAGATTATACTTGTGCCTATGCTTTAATCACCAACATTGATGAGCCTAGGACTATTAAAGAGGCAATTGGAATGCCTAATTCAAACTCTTGGTTGGAAGCCATGAATGAAGAAATGGCATCATTAAAGAAGAATGACACTTGGAGGTTGATGCCCTTTCCTGAAGGCAGGAAAGCAATTGGATGTAAATGGGTATTTAAAAATAAAATTGGTCTAGATGGCAGTGTTGAAAAGTACAAAGTGAGGTTGGTTGTGAAGGGTTATTCCCAGGTAGAGGGAATTGATTATGGAGAAATTTTTTCTATTGTAGCCAAGATGACATCTATCAGAATTATTTTGTCACTTGCAACAACATATGACTTGGAGATTGAATAGATGGATGTGAAGACAAAATTTCTTCATGGTGATCTTGAAGAAGAAATTTATATGTTTCAACCTGAGCACTTTGTGGAAAAAGCTAAAGAAAATCTAGTTTGCAAGCTAAAGAAATATCTATATGGTTTGAAACGGTTACCTAGAATGTGGTACTAGAAATTTGACACAATTTTTTTGTCACTAGGTTTTGTAAGATTGAAATAAGATCATTGTGTATACTTCAAAACTGAAAATGACTGGGTTCTTATTATTGCACTCTATGTTGATGATATGTTGTTCATAGGGAATAGAAAGTCTATGATTTCTAATCTAAAATCTCAGTTGTCTACAAAGTTTGAAATGAAAGATCTTGGTGCAACAAGGTATATTTTGGGAATGGAAATAACCAGGGAGAGATTTCTGATCTAAGTATATTAACATTGTTCTAGAGAGATTTGGTATGACTGATTGCAAGTAGCTAGTTGTTCTAGTTTTGCAAGGAACGAAGTTATCTATTAAAGATTTTCCAAAATATCCTATTGAGATGGAGGACATGACTAGAGTACCTTATGCAAGTGTAGTTGGCAGTTTAATGTATGCAATGGTCTATACTAGGCCAAACATTTCCCAAGCAGTGGGAGTGCTTAGTCAGTTTATGGCTAATCTAGGAAGGTCTCATTGGGATGCTGTAAAAGGAGTATTGAGATACTTGAAGGGTACAACATAGTATGCTTTGTGTTATCAAGGTCACTCTATTGGATCTTAGAATTCAGTGAGCATTTGTGGATATGTGGATTTTGATTGGGCAGGGGACATTGATAGTAGAAAGTACACCAGTGGATATATTTTCATGATGAATGGTGATGCAATTAGTTGGATGAGCAAGCGACAAGCTGTAGTCACTTTATCCACTACAAAGGATGAGTACATGGTAGCAACTCATGCTTGTAAGGAATTTGTATCTAAGGGTTAATTTTCCTAAGGTTAGATTAGCATGATCAATAATGAAAACCCAAAGAAGCTATCAAGAACAAAGGAAACTAAAGAAAAGAATGATTATACCTGTCGTTCATAGAATCTTCCATGATTTACCTTCATAGCACCTTCTAACTTGCTGATGGTTTCCCTCAGATCGAACGTGTGAGCAATTTGAAAACAAAGACTAAGTCCTACACAAGCTTTGAAGGATTTGGAATATGACAAAATGAAAACTAAATGTCCATGACAAAATGACTCTAATGCCCAAGACAATTATGCCAAAATCATAAAATGAAAATGCAAGCATCTATGTGTTGTTGTGAGTATGTGTAAATGTCTAAGTGTAATCAAAATTGTGAGCAAAATTGCATTTTATAGAAAATGCAATTTTGAATGAACAAACGAGATTGAAGTTTGACAGAAGCCTAAAATCAGAGGTCAAGATTGCATGTGAGAATCCCTAATTAGGGTTAGAGAAAAATTATTAAATGAGTGGTCGAGATGTCATCTGAGAAAATCAAATCGGCAGTGGAAAATAAATGAGATAATTAGTCAAAAAGATAAATATTTTCAAAAATCAAGAAGATAAAGACTGCTTGATTTGTGAGATTTGAAAAATCAATAAGATAAGAGTTGAACTGAAAAGAAGATCTGAAAAATCAGGAATCAAATAAAAGTTATTTGATTTTTTTGAAGGAAAAAGATTATTTTGAATTAAAAACAAATTTAACTCAAAAAGGAGGAAAAATCATGTGACAGTAAATAATTAAAATCTTTAATCATTTACTAAAAAGCGAGAAAATTAGAAAGTGGGAAAAATTTAAATAAATGATTTTATTTAAATTAGAAAAAGCCAAGAGATAGAGAGTGGACAATTTTAAATATATATCTTTATTTAAAATCAGAAAAAGCGATGGTGGACAATAATTAAATAAATTAAATAAATTATTTAATTATAAGAGGTCATGAGATATTAATGATGCATTAAATAAATAAAACTTATTTATTTAAGTAATCATGAGGAAATAATGGACATGGATAAGTAGTGACGCTTTTAAGTAAATAAATAAAATTTATTTATTTAAATAATCAAGAGGAATAAAAGATATGATTTAATTAAATAATTATGAATTATTTAATTAATAGTTGAATTTGGATTATAGACGAAATATGATAAGACATAAACAATATGGTTTGCGAGTCTAGGCCATTTTTATGTGTCTACAAAAGCCATTTGGCTTAGGAGATTATGTTCTGATATTGGTTTTGATGTAGGGCAGATTGTAATTTGCTGTGATAGTCAGAGTGCCATTTTTCTGGCAAAAAATCCAACTTTCCATGCTAGGGCAAAACATATTGATGTGCAATACCACTTTGTATGTGATATGGTGGAGGATGGAAAGGTCTATTTGGAAAAGGTTGATACTTTGAAGAATATTGTTGATGCATTGACAAAGCTAGTGAGCACGGATAAGTTCAAATGGTGTGCAAATTTGATGGGCCTATGGGTCTATAATATTTAGTGAATTCATGTATTGAAGAGGGTTTAGTGAGTTTTTCGTCAAGTGGGAGATTGTTGAGAAAATTGTCTCAAACTCACTGGTATAACCCTGGTTCTGTCACCAATCAACTCAAAATTGCAAAGTGTTACTTTCATGCTTGTACCGCTATACCACTAGGTGATTGTGAGAGAGGTGTGGTAGTGCGGTGTATATCGCCATCCCATGGGAGCCTCCTAGCTATCTAGTAGTAGTGCAGTGTATACTACCATACCACAAGAGCCTCCTAACTGTCTAGTGGTAGTGCGCTGTATACCGCCACCCCGCGGTGACACTTGGTTGAGCATGATAGTTTTGTGGTAGACATACCCCTATACAATGAGTTTGAAGTGGACCATGGGTGAACAAGTGTGGATTTAGTTGAATGTTGAGGTGTACGCTAAATAGTGGAGGATGTTGCTGACTTGGAGATGGCCATTCGATGATTGGTAAGTTTGACAATTGCTCAACAAAGGAAACTGAATTGAACTATTTTTACAGAGAACATTTTCGATCATGGTTGTTGCTATACACTACAAAGTACTGTAACTGTTATGGGTTCGATGGTTGAATAATTAGTGAGTGTTCTTCATTGTGTGATGTATATGCATTGTAACAGTGAGATGTAATGAAGTGTGATCAAAATTTGTTCTATCTAAGGTTGATCAGGGAAATGTTATTACCGTGAGATTGATTATCTGAAAGGAGAGTCTGTAACTTGTATGTAATTCAATTACTATAATAGAAGAGATTTTTCTTTGGTGTGGTGGGATTTTCTCTCGTAATGGTTTTCCCACGTAAATCTAGTGTCTATTATGTGTTGTGTGAATTTTTTTCTCACCTATTTCCTAGTAATGTGCATCTTTAATGAACTGTAATTGAATTTTGAACCTTAAATCTGCATTCTCTTCTTAGAATTGTCATTAGGAAAGTATTTTTTCACCTTTGCTTTCCTTGCAAAGATATGGAAGAAGAAGAAGAATAAGAACCTGAAACCACTGATGTGTCTGTACCCTCATCTGGTATGAACAATTCCTTTGGGAATTAGACCTAGCATGGTCTTAGGGGGAGCATTATCAAAAAATTGTAAAAACCCCCTAGATGAATGACATGCCAGAGGTTGGCACGAGGATGTAATGTGAAGAATGAATAATCCGAGGTTTTGGAAAAAGGAACCAATAGAAAACATGTTGGCATGCATATTTGTAGATCGAATTAGGGTTTTCTTTGTTGAGAAGAAAAGTTTTAGCAATTTTTTATGTCTACCACATTTAATGTGAATTAGGGCAGATCGATGGTGTATAAGGTAAAATTTGCAAGTCTTGTTGATCACTTGAGCACTTGAAGAGTTTGAAAGGTTTCTTGGAGCTATCTTGAAGTGATCTGAAGCACTTCTGAAGAATCATTACATATACTCATAAATTATTCCTCAGTTTGTAAGGGAAGAAGGGAAAACAAAGAAGTTTCAACTAAACAATAATGAATTCAAGAAAGATAAGCACGAAAATGGATAGAGGATTGAGTGGTGTCATTCCGCTGAAGTTGAAAGGAGTTGAATTGGAAGAATTTGATCATAGAAAGATAAAGGAAATGGAACTAGGGATGAAGGAAAATGAGTTAGAGAACATAAAAACCCTAGGTATGGATTTATGGGGAGAATTTCCTTGGTTTGTTGATAAAGAATTCATCTTGTTCTTGTTGAGATGATTCAAGAACGACAATATTGTTTTGGACAAACCCTACCTGATCACGAAGGAAGCGATCGAAGCAATTACTGGTTTATGCAGTGTTGGGGATCTCCCTGGAAAGAAAACCATGAAATATAAAGATGTGGAGGAACTGACTAGTATTGATAAAGACCCTCAAGCTATATTGATAAACACTCTTGCAAATTCCACTGTAAGGTATGTTGCGTACACCATTTCTTATCAAATATATTTTAGAAATTGTGAAGGCTCGACTTCGGCTATTGTTGTATATCTTGCACACATGATGGTTAGGGAAAACATGCAATTTGATCTGTGTAGCCTATTACTTGAAAACCTAACTGAGAATGCCTGAATGACATTGGTTGAGGGTTATCCTTTTCGGTTTGGATCTTTTTTCATGTGCTTAACTTTTAAATTTTTGAACTCGCTACCGGGAAGAGAAAATGTTGTGTGGGAATACAGTATTCCTGTTGGGAAACAAGTTTATAGATACTTGGAATTGTTTGCAGATAATGTAAGTGTCTGCAGATCATATTTCACATCCTTATAGACAAATATGTGCTCCCGTATGTCAGTACCTAGTTAGTTTGAAGCGGGTTCATCCTCTGGTAAGGAAGAGTTGGAAGTTATCATTGGTGAGTTCCCTCTAGAACCTAAACAAAGGAAAACTATTGTAACGGATGTCTTGGAAGAAAAGAAGAATGAAGAAGAATTTCTATTTGGATCTAACTCCCCTAATCTAGAGGATATAAAAATGTTGTTGGACAAGAGTGAAATGAAGAAGATTGGTGAAATGTGGAATACGTGCTCTCCAATTGAGAAACTTAAAATTGATGATGTTCTGGTTGATTATTTGCTCAATAAGGGTATTTCAGTTTAAGATGTGTCATATTCTTTACTAGATGATCTAGTAGAGATTATTGAAGATAAAACATTGTTGGAAGGACCTAAAGGTCATAAGTTCAAAGCTATGCTTGAAATAAGATGTAACAAAGCAAAGCAAGTGCTATCTAAACACATGAATGAGACAAAATAATGCATCAAAGAAATATCTGACATCTATCAGTATTGTCTCCGGTGGATGACAACTGTTGACAATTTTAGAAGCAAAATTGAAGCCATTGAATTTGAAATAATAGTATTGAAAAAAAAATTGATTACTTCAAAGACAGGGATGGAAAATAGAGAATAAGAGTTGGTGAATTGTAGGTGGAATTGATGACTACTTAGAGGCAAAGAGAAGATATGGTTAAAACCTTCTAGTTGGTTAAGGAAGTTTCTAAGGTCTGGTTGGATCATCTCTCTGAAATTCTCTCTAATGCAAAAAATTGTGAATGACTGTGTCTATCTTTTGGTCAGACATCCTCCTTTACAAAGTTGTCTTTATTGGAAGGTATGTGTGCAAGAATGAATTCGGTTGTGCTTTCTTGGAAAATAATTTTTTGATCATAAGAGAGAGGTACAAGAAAATATTTCATGTAAAAAGTGTCATTCTCATTTGAATGTTTGGAATGGGAAGTTGGAATTTATGTATACATAAGGTCATCATACACATACGTTTATGTCCTACCTTTTTTTCACCCTTTTCCATTGATGTCAAAGGGGGAGAGAGTATAGAGTTATGTGGAAAACAACTAAAGTGATAGGAGGAGAGAATGTTGTGTTTTGTAAAATTTGGCACATGTTGCCATCAATGACAAAGAGGGAGATTGTTGCTATCTCTATAGTTTTTTGTTGTCATTGATGTCACCATGTGACTTGATTTGTGACTGCAAGTTTAAGTCAGTGCTTGATCCAGTATTTGAACTGGTTTTCAAGCTACACCCTCCAGTATTATAGTCTGCAATCCTTTGCGGTTGATAGTTGTTGCTTGTAGTTTTGGGAAATAGTATATGGTTGTTGAAAGCATGTATGATTAGAATCTCTTAAGCTCCGGTGCTCGTACATTGTATTGGCATTATTTTGTTGATTAATTTTTGCATTTAAGTCTATTTTTGTCTGACTTCATGAATAAGTTGTGATATGGTGAATCAATTTTGTTATGTGGATATTTGTGTGACCTATCTTAGGTCCATGTAAACATGATGTAGTGTGTTGAGCATTTGAATTTCTTTTTGGAAATATTTTGTGAATGTTTGAAGTTGACAGTTGGTAATTTTGGTAAACAAGGAAATGCATCTGATTAGGGTGACCTAATTGATGCTTGTGGATGGATCGAGTATATATGTTGATAAGTTTTTTGAAGATTGTAAGATAGATGCAACAATTGTGAATGAGAAGGAGAAGAAGTGTGATCATGATGAAGTGTGTCAAGTCAGTTTACTGAGCATCACCAGAATTGTATCAACACTTGTTAGGTGCACTCTCTTCAATTCATTTTGGCTATGAAGCCTAATTTTATTTTGTAATATTTTTGTAGGTAGTGAGCCTCCTTGTAAGCAGTGAGCTTTTGTATCTGGGAAGTGAGCCTTATATATTCAATTTTTCTATCACTTTATATTGGGAGTTAATCCTCATTGTGGTTTTTCCTTCATTGGGTTTTCCAAATAAAATATGGTGTTCATTTTGTTGATTTTGCATATGTTATTTGCATTTCATGTTCATACTTAATAACAAAACAATGTGGTTGTGAAATTGATAAGTGTTGAAGTTTTGAGTTTAAATTTGGTGACAACTGATTCTCCCCCCTCTCAGTTGTTCTGCACCTTTTAATAAAACCTTGCTTAGATATCAATTCTTGAATTGCTATGCATATCCCTAGGGCATAAGGTGATCTTTGATAAAGCTTTACAAGATTCTTCTATTCCCAACGACCTAAACATTAACCAATTTTAGGCCATGGTAAGGTTTCTAGCTACCACTCACCAAGTCACATTCACAAAACATGATTGTACTTCATAGAAGCCGAATCATAATAAACCCTTACATCTTGAGGTATATATTAACAAGCTCAAAATAAAATGATTTATAATAGATGGTGGAGTAAGACTGAACATTTATACACTAAAATTGGTTACTACTAGAGGTTTCTCTGAAGCATGTATAGATGTATCAAAAAGGATCCTTATAAGAGCATATGATGATGTAGAGCGCTCTTCAAAATGCATTATCATCCTTCCCATCAAATTTGGTCTTGTGGTTCAGGTTACAATGTTTCAACTTCTGGACTTAGACCTTCCTTGCAATATTCTCCTCGGATGCCCATGGATTCATGCCATGAAGGTCATTCCATCCACTTACCACCAATGCTTGAAATTCCCCTATAGAATAATTGAGATTTCCATTTTAGGTGATCCTAATCCTTTCTAGTATTGCAACAATTAGAGAGGAGCTCCTGAGTATCAAGTACCTATAAATAATGAGGTCTCACCACCCATCTCATCCCATTATATTGACCTTGCATCATTATCAAAATTCTTGGCTCCACCTATATCATTCCATGATTCAAGAAAGGGTCAGGTCCATGATGATGAATGTGGTGAATATAACATTGAAAACTTGTTTTGCATGGGTAAGTTTCTAGCTGCACCAAAAAACTATGGTAAGCCACTGCATATCAAAAAAAGACCACAAGGTAATCATTTGGTATCAACCTTCTACTACCTTCACTAAGTGGGGTGAACTAGGAAAATAATATATAGATGAATATAACATGCCCATTGTTCTTCCTAGTAATTTTACTAAGTTTCACCCACAAGTGGACAGTTATGCTATTAGCATTACAATCCATCAAATTTTTCTTTTCTATTCAATAATAAATGCATCATTTCAAATATATCTTTATCCAAAATCTTCATTGCATAATCAAAGAATCATTCCAATAATATAAGTATGCTTCAACTTTACATCAATATATTCAAGGCAACATTTCACATTACAATCTCCATATAGATGGATACATGATTATATATGTAGCTTCAACAAGATGACATGAACTAGAAATATAAACTATTATAGATGCCCCAACATTGGTTCATACATTCTAAATGTCCCCTTTCTTTAGTACATACCTTCTAGTTGTCCCCAATACTGGTAAGTACATTTTCAATTCTTAAATCATAAATACCAATGCTCCAGAATATCCTCCCAAATCTTGGCCACCAACTGCATGAGGAGAAGCATCACTCAAGTGCTTTTCTACCAACTATGGACTAACTATAGTCCCCCACACATCTACCAAACTTGGTAAGATGACCCTCCCTTTGATGAAGAGATTGGTTTGGTGATCTTATCTTTCAAATAGACTTTTCTAAGCATAGTGATGTGTCCTACATGTCTAGGGCTTACCATAAAGTCAACCTCTAATTCTATGATATTCTCAGCCTAATATGTATTTGGTTCACAGTGAATTGATAGTGTAGACAGTGGCTACCTACACTACTTTGGCCAAAGATTCAACACCCAATACTTTGAGTGAGGGTCATCTATATTCACCACTATAATTGCTCAATTTGTATTTGACCATTAGTATTCTATTCTAGGATATTCCCTTTCCTGTGGATTATCCTAACACCAAAAATAACCTTCCCATCATATCTAAATGACATTGCTACAAGTATCTCAAAAAAACTCTATCTTACCAATTAACCATACAAATAACATAACGTCACATCATTAAATGACTCTATTTCAAAAGTATAATATGAATAAAAAATCCCCTTTTAAAGAGTGTAATCTCAACAATAAATGACTTCATCAAAAGAATAATCCCATCAATAAATGACTTCATTCAAAAATAAAATCTTTAACAATCAAAAGTATAATATTCAACAATAAATGACTCCAATCAAAGATAAAATCAATAATCAATGATCAACCCAATCATATAGGTTAATCTCAACCTATGTGTTTTAAGAAAAGATAAATAAACAACCCAACCAAGTAGGTTAATCTCAACCTATGGTTTCAATCAATAATCAAGTAAATATCTAGTCCAAGATAAAGGGGGTCAAAGCTACTTAAGATCTAATAGTTAATACACTAGTCTTGACCTATCATAGTGGTCACTATCACAACATCAACTAGAGGAGGTGACCTTAACAAGGTAAATGGATAGATCCTAATTTTTGTCAAGAATATTCTTGATAGAGGTGCCAAGATTCTAAAAAATATACATATGTTATGGAATAATAGAGTATACATAATTTATTGCATACCTATGAAGTCCTAGTACACACGAATGAAACAAATAATGCAAATTAAAATCAAGGAATAGTTTCACCTAGTAAATGACAAGAATGGTCCTAAAGTTTATAGGAGTTGTTAGTAACAACATGAAAAAGTATCTTAGAAGATTTGAGCTCTTGATGTACAAGAAAAGTATGAAATCAATAATAAATTCTTCATTCTCTAATGATGGAAAAGAGAGATAAAATGCAATAAATAAATCACTTTCATGCCTAATAAAATTTGAATTTTTGATCATATATCTAGGTCCTAAAGACTATTATAGACCCATTACTAAAAGCTAGATCTCAAAAAATTCCATTTTAGTCCTTAAATAAATAAATGATAGCCTAGACCCTATCTAGGTGGGCTAGACCTCTTAGGGTGCCCTTAACCTTGTTTGAAAATCAACTATAAATTTTAGGAGTGCTTCTTCATCAAATTTAAGGGCTACTTCCCTTCTACAACTCAGTCTACAAGTGTCCAAATTTCTCTATAAATGACTTGGAAGCTCATAATGTGAGTAAAGACCTTATAAAAATAAATGTTTAAAGGGGAATTTTCTTTGAATAGTTCCTTTTTGGATTTTTCAATTTTAATCCACACTGACATATAAATTTAAATGAATTAATAAAGAAAAATATGTTTCATTGCCAAATGGATGGATAGGAGAGGTAAGGAAAAATTATAAAATATTGAAGAAACACATAGAATTTAAATAAAAACCACAAATAGAAATTGCTCAAATATGAAAAACCCTAAAAATCAACCAACTTGTGATGAATATTTTATTGTGTAAGGTATAAGAACCTAAAAAAAATTATCCCAAAGGTTGAGGATAAAGATAGATCACTTTTGATATTTTTGGAACTCTATGGAAATGCATTCTATAAGAAGGGATATATAAAAAGATTTTAAAAAACATAAAAAATCACTTTTCCTATGTAAAATTGAGGGAAAGGTTTCTTAATTTAAATAACTTGTGAAGAGAACTCGAGGATAAAAGTGTAGTAGGTGGGGATCTCTAGAAATTAATGAATTTACAATTGAAATTGGGGTGGAATGATAAAATTAAGGTCTAACCTAGTTTGTTTTCAATTGTGTGTAATTATCTCAAATGCTAAATATGTAGGGAACTTCTAGGAAATATTAAAATAAAAGGGATGCATCTTACATGATGGGTGTTCACCTTAAATTTAAGGTTCAAAAAGAAAGTTTTATGAAGGGTGAAGTGAAATTTTTTGATATAGGATAGGACCAAAATCGACATTTAATGGTTCAAAAAAAGGAAAACGAGGGACCAATTACAAAAAGATAAGAAAGGGAAAAGACATAAATTTAGGACAAGATTAAAACTAGGGAAGGATTAGGTGAGGGATAAGGAGTAAAGCAACAAAAAATACATAAAATTGGGATTGGGCTAAGATAGGTACAAAATATAATAAAAAATTTATAGTGTATGTGATGTTGGAGTATTGAGGTTCACGAGTAGTATTGCATTGCCTAAAAATATTTCTCTTTGTATTCATTCTTTGTCTTATTTTAGTTTTATTGTAATTGATTTTTGATGATTTGTTTTGTTTTGAGAGACAATTTCTCATTGAATTTTGATCAAGGACTTCACCATTTAGAGGAGCCAAAATGACATCTCTAGCTCAAATTTGGTGTACACTAGACAATAATTGCAAAGTTATGGGTAATCAAAGCTTTGGCCTTGTCTAGGAACAAATTGGAGTTAGGAGGTGTTTGTTGCAAATAAAAAATTCACAAGTCCTATCAAATGAGTGAATTTCATAGCCTTCAACACTTTTTAAATTGACAATTTCATTTTTCTATTAAAATCAAAGTAACATCGCACTAAACAATGATGATCATTTAATTATTTTCAACTATATCAACATAAATAAATAACTCCTATTCATATTCGATTTTAACAACAATAGAATAATGAAAGAAATTCAAATTTATTTTAATGAATTCACTATCCAGAAGTCAAAGCTCTTACAATCTGCATTTTAGTTTTCAATTCTAAGTTGTTCAATCTCTTTCATTTGCATTTATGGTTACTCTATATATTAATTTTCCATTACTCCTGGCAACATTACTTCTTTTGTGCACCCTCTACACACTCCCTCAATATATGGCATTTTTTGTTTATATTATATGTACTCTGGTAATTCAATATAAACCTAGGTCACTCCATATCTAGGCACTTTTCTAGTTTGTATTTCCATTTTCTTTTTTCCTCAACTTCTATCTACTTTCTAGATGTGCACCTCTCAGTTTCACCTACATAATTTTCTCTGTCTCAACCTGCCCCTCCTTCCCTCTAGCACGACCTACTCTTTTATTTGTTATCTGCACTTTCAATTTTTAATGGCATCCCATCCTCCTATGTTGTGCGCCGCCTTTTTCATTCACATATCATAGTTTTCCCTTAACTGTCAACCTACATAAGTCTACCAATTTTTAAATTTGATTAAACTCTTCTTCTTCAATTTACCCCTACGCGACTCCCTGAAATTATTCCTTTTCTTTGTCTTCATTCTATCTTTTTTCTCATGCTAGCACTGTTTGTTCACTTCTCCTTTCACATATCAGGGTCTGTTCATTTGTTTTTGTTTCATTTTTAAATTGTTTAAAATATGCTCTTAATAAGGCAAAACCTCCCTCCTCCTTTCATTTTTCTCCGTATTCATCCTTCATTTCTTTATGGTGACGCAACATATTTTGGATGCTCCTACATTAGACATGCCAGGTAAAACATTTGTGAGCTTGCACTAAAAATAGAATTCTTTATCCGACTTTTCCAGCATTTCATTGAAATGTTCACCTTCTTCCTCCACCAAAATTATTGACCAATCTTATTATGGACTTACTATTACATTAGATTTGAAAAATCTATATGAAATAAACTAGTTATTCAATTGAAATAATTTGGAATCATTAGAAATAATATTGACCAATCTTATTATTTTAAAAAAATCTAAAAATTGTAGTTTATTTGAAATAAATTTTCTAAACTCATCTAGTAATAAGTCAAAACTATTTGAAATAGTTCATAAAACAAGGATGAAAAGAGATCAGATCTAGAATTAAGATGTAAAATTTAAAAAGTAAGATTAGATAAGAAGCTACATAAGGGAAAAAAAGTCATCTAAGATTAGATGAGATCAACAAAGATGTAAAGGAAAATAATATTTTTCTAAGTTAATCTAAGCTAATCAAATGAAATACACTCACATGAACATGAATAAACCTAGATTAAATAATAATAGTTATAAGAGTGAGAATTGAAATTGTATTTATTCTACACTAGGAAACTAAATATAATTTATAGATTTAATTAGTTCTAGAATCAATGAAGAGGGATGAAATTGATGTGGCACTAAGATTTGGCATTCTTGGGATTAGAAATGAATCCATTTTTTAGGTTTCACCTCATATTCAACATAAGATATGTGTTCTAGGTTGAGTCCACATCTATAGATTAATTCCACATCCATGAATATGTCCTTTGATGTATATATTAGATCTTCAACTAGACATACACTTTGACTTCTTTATTATTCAGTTTTGTCAATGGTTTCTCTACTTTAAGGACTAGAGTAGTATTTAAAATGTATTTATCTAGACTGTTATCCTAAGTTAACCCTTAAAAAAGGCTGGTTTTATAGTCATGCAAAGCGTTGGTAGCTAGTATGCAATTATGCAAATTTCCTAGATGAATATGTCAAAATAAATGATATTCTTTTAGTGCATGAAATTGAAGTGTTCTAATAATTGCTCCTTGAATTCTCAAATGATCTAGGAAGAAAGAAGATATTCTTGGATAAAAAGATATGAAATGAATGTAATTGAATTCATTTAAATATAGATTCATAGTAATAAATCATGGAAACATGTTTGGTAGGCTCACAACAACTAGTAAAATGGCAAGAGTTGATCAAATTTGAATTTTGATTTTAGAAATTTATGAGTTGAATCCATGGGCCTAGGATCACTCTTACAACCATAAGAATGACCTAAGATAACAACAAAGTGAAATCTATGTGAGAATGAATGCCTAATCATGGAAAATGCAATAAATATAGTATATAAGAAAGTTTAAAAAATAGATAGTGTTTTAATAAAAGTATGTGCACACATGTAAATGGGATATGTAAAGACTATGGAAATAAGCCAACATTCAATAAGATTTATCTATACTGAACTCGGAAACAACTAAGAATGAAATATAAAACTTTCCAAGCCTTTGTTTTGCTCGCAGGCTCCGCGAATTACATTGCATCTTCCACTGCCCACACATATTACGACTATAATTATAATTTATCTTTTGTTGGTTTCATATTTTTGAGCTTAAAGAAAGGAAAACAATTCTTAAAATTTTGCACATTGTGAGAGTAAGTGCTATAAATAGGAAAATATGTTACACAGTTTGCATTATTTCTTACTTTCTCAAACTAGTGTAATGAAGACACATGAATTGGAACAACTTACAAGTTCAAAGAACTAATATTTAACTTAAGTGGATTTGACATGAAAGAGGACTAGGTTATGATGTAAGACAAACTTGAAACTATCAAACATAAAGGACTAAGAATTCTGAATGGAATCTATAAACATCTAAAATGTAGAACTTTGATTGTCATATACCAAAGTTTCTATGGGATTGGTATTTTCCAAAAGTTCATATATTGTAGATGTTAAATTGGATGTAGTTGCACCTCCCATCAAAGATTCCTTGAGGCTCTCCAAGGCGTTGGATACATATCTTACGAAAGGTCATTCTTATGGTGATTCATTAGTATAAACCAAACCAACATGAATGAAATAAATAATACATTTATTGTCTTCCATATTTACATTAATGTCTCTGAATAGCTTGCTATCAACAATTTCTATGAGTTTTTTTTGGAAAAGCTGACCTCACCCACTTTTGCAAGCTCATGTCTCCCACAAACATGTCATCACTTGGCCTCTTCCTTGTAATCATTTCTAATATCATAATTCCATAACTATAAACATCTCCCTTTATAGAGATACTCCCACCCAATCCATACTTTGCAAGCAATTTTACTCATTAAGTTCTTAAAATCTAATAAAGAAAATGATACTGCCAATATAAAAAAACTAAAAGAAATTACTTGGAGCAATATATCCAATAGATCCTTTGAGTGCAAATGTCATTGCACTCAGGGAATCTATGGAATTTGTAGTAGTTAAATGAGATATACCAAAATCAGTGACAAGGACTGTCATGTTGGCATCCAAGAGCACATTGCTAGGTTTCAAATCACAGTGCACAATTTGTAGAGGACAATCATGATGTAAATATTCCATTCCATGGACTCACTTAATCCGAATTTACAAAATCCCTCATCAGGTTTTTGAGGGTGCAAATGATTTTCCAAGCTCCCATTAGATGCAAATTGAAGAAAAAAACCTTTGAAGTCAGGGTAGAAAAATGCACTTATGATTTTGATGAGGTTACGATGCCAAATCCTCCCTAACAATTTGCACTCAATTATAAAACTCTTAAGGGATTCTTCATTTTGCAAATTAAGAGTCTTGATTGCAATTATCTTACCATCCCTCAAGATGCCTTTGTAGATAGATCCAAAGTGACCCACTCTGAGCAAGTTTGACTCATCAAATCCAGATGTTGCAATGACAAGATCTTGATAAGAAAATTTTGTATAGCCAAGCCTTTGGAAAATAAAGCTTGAGGGACGAGCTAGCTGCTATGAAAATTTATGCCTCCATAGCAATTTTATAAAGAAGTAGCATAATACAAATGCAATGGTTCCAAAAATTGATGAGCCAATTTTTTTGAGCAGGGAATTTTTTCTTGGGTCTGATTTGGGCATGGAGGAAATGAATATTTTTTTGGGCCACATAGGCCAGGGTTCCCCATTAACAATGTTACAACAACTCTATTTGGAAACAAACCTTCTTTTGGAATTGGCCCTAACAAATTATTGAAAGAAGCATTCATGTATTAAAGTAATTTTAGTCTTTCAAGGGACATCAGTATTGAACCTGATAAAAAATTGGTGGAAAGATCCATTTTTGGGAGATTTTGTAATTTGGAGAGTAAATCCAGAATTGGAACTTCAAAGGCGTTGTGGGACAGATTTAGATGCTCTAACACTATACAGTCTCCTAGAAAATTTTGAATGACCCCAATTAGTCTATTTCTAGATATATCTATGGCTTGAGCCATTACAAGTTTACTCATCTCATGTGGCAATGACCCTTGCAAAGAATTCCACGAAAGATTGAGGTAGAATTGCAGGTTTTTAAGGATGCAATGACTTTTCCAGGTATCTTTCCTCGTAGTTTATTGTGAGATAAGTCAAGGAGATCCAAGTTTTAAAATCCCTCCAAACTAACATGGATATTCCTTGATAACTTGTGCTGAAGTAAAATATGTCTTAGTTGCTAAGGGCTACAAAGAGAATCTAGTATTTTTCTAGATAACTGGTTGTTGATGGAAATAATTCCAATTGTGTGTGTCTTCTTGTTCTCCCTGCATTCCCACACCCTCCTTCTCCCTCTTGTGCTTTACCCCCATCCTGTGAGGTCATCCTCAAATGTGTGTGGTTATACAATATTTACCGTAGTGGCAATTAATGTTTCAAGTACAATATTTAATTGGGTTTTAAATGTTTTTGGGATTAAATTTTTTTCACTTGACATGAATTGGGAATTACAACTAATGTAATTAATGGGATTTATTTTTGCTTGCTGGTGAAGTTTTTTCACTGTAGTTTTTATGTAAGGATTAATTAAGTTTTTATTAGAGAAGAACAAAAAAAGGTGTGCTCTGTAGAAGCAAATTTGAGGAAAAGTGCAGCAGCTCTATCTTTTGTGAAATGAAGTATATTTTTGAATGAATTAGTATAATTTCATTTTATAGGCATGTTTGTTTGAGTCCTCTGCCTCTGTCCTTCACTTGGTATTAGAGTAGGTTTATTAGAGCAAGTTCACAACAAAAGGGTTTTGTCAAAAGCTCCAGCAAAGGAATTCAAATAAGTTTTCTCAGTGAAAGAATGGTAGCAAGCACACGCTTGAATAACCCACAAATCCCACAGTTTAATGGGAAAAATTATGATTATTGGGCAATCACCATGAGGGCATTTTTTTGCTCACGAGATTTATGGGAGTTAGTAGAGAATGAATTTCCAAAGCCTGCTGATGCAACAACTTACAATGCTTTGACTCAAGCAGACAAGGACTTATTGAAAGACAATAGGAAGGACTCAAAAGCTCTTTTCTTTATTTTCCAAGGCGTGCATGAGAGCATTTTTCCAAGGATTGCAGCAATAACAAGGTCCAGACAAGCATGGGACATACTCCAAACAACTTATCAAGGTATGGAAAAAGTCAAAACAACCAAGCTACAAATACTAAGAAGGGATTTTGAAACTATATATATGAAGGACAATGAATCAATAGATTCATTTCTTATCAAGATTATTGGACTGGTAAATCAAATTAGATCACATGGTGAGACACTTGAAGATAAAAGAGTGGTTGAAAATAATCTAAGGAGTTTACCCACAAAATTTGAGATAATTGTTGTAACCATAGAAGAAACAAAGGACCTCACACATTTTTCAGTTGATGAGCTCCATGCATCTCTTATTTCTCATGAACAAAGGTTGAGTAGGTCTGCAAATACATCATTGGAGCATTCTTTCAAGTCACAAGCTTCAATTAGCCAAGGAAGAGGCAAAGGAAGATCAAATTTCAAAGGAAGAGGAATAAATTTTTGCAGAGGTGGAAGAAGAAGCCCATCAAGCTCAAGTGGAAGAGGCAATAGTCAAAATTCAAGCCAAATCCCCACTCAAAATCAGTCACAAGGACAAAGGTATGATAAGAATCAAGTCCAATGTCACTATTGTAAAAAGTTTGGGCATTACATGATTGAGTGTAGAAAGAAACAATATGATTATGGTAAACACAATGCAAATTTTACAAAAGAAAATCAAAATAAAAAAATAGAATATAGTACAATGTTTTTGGCATGTAATGTTGCATAAGCAAGTGAAAAAGATGTTTGGATTTTAGACTCGGGTTGTAGCAACCATATGACAGGAAATCTATAAATGTTTTCAAGTTTAGATGAAAATGTTAAATCTAATGTTACATTGGGTAATGACAACACAGTGTCAATGAAAGGAAAGGGAAATGTCAACATTCTAACTAAATAGGGGGAGCATAAATATATCTCATATGTGTATTTTGCATCTAGTCTAAAACACAATTTGATGAGTATAGGACAACTTGTTCAAAAAGGGTATAGAGTATGTTTCAAAAATGGACTGTGCACAATTTTAGACAAATACCAAAGTGATCAACTCATTGCTAAGGTCAAAATGATAAGTAATAGAATGTTTCCTCTGAAGATTCAACCAGATTTGAATATGGATTATGCACAAGCACAATAAAGCACAATAGTTATGCAAATTGTCTTTCAAGCAGAAGTAAAAGATCAAATCTGGTTATGGTACTTGAGATTTGGGCATCTTAACTTTGAGGGTCTAAATTTGCTTCATAGGAAAAGTATGGTCAAGGGATTACCTCTAATAGAAAAACTAGAAAGAACATGTGAAGGATGCATTTTAGGAAAGCAACATAGAGAATCATTTCCAACAGGAAAGTCAACTAGAGAAAAAGTACCTTTAGAAATTGTTCATTTAGACTTATGTGGACCTATGCAAACACCTTCAATAGGTGGTAGATTTTATTTCTTTACATTCATTGATGATTATTCAAGAAAAACATGGGTTTATTTTCTGAAGCATAAGAGTGAGGCATTTGAATATTTTTTCCAATTCAAGGCTCTTGTTGAAAAACAAAGTGGTTATTATATCAAAGCATTAAGAACTAACGGAGGAGGAGAATGCATTTCAAAAAGAGTTTTTAAATTTTTGCAAAGATCATGGAATTCACAAGCAATTTACAACTAGATACACACCTCAACAAAACAGGGTAGCTAAAAGGAAAAATAGAACAATCATGGAAATGGGTAGAAGAATGTTGAAAGCCAAATATTTGTAAGATGAATATTGGGCTGAAGCTGTATCATGTGCAACATATATAATGAATAGGTGTCCAACAAAAAGTGTTATGAATATGATTCTTGAATAAGCATAGATTGGGAGAAAACACAATGTTGCTCATATGAGAGTATTTGGATGTGTGGCATATGCACATGTGCCTAATGAATTGAGAAGGAAGTTAGAAAACAAAGGAGAAAAATTTATATTTGTTGGATATAGTGATGAATCCAAAGCATACAAGTTATAGATTCCAATCAGCAAGAAGATTATAATCAACAGAGATGTACAGTTTGTAGAACATGAAGCATGGGATGGAAGTGTTGAAAAAACAATCAATATATCATCAAGTATACCTCAAGAGGAAAGTGAAGTTTCTGTACCAGCAAATAATCCTACTAATGTGACTCCTTCCACTCCCATTCAAGCTCAACCAAGTGGTCCACAAGTAATGCCATCATCAAATGTAAGAGAAAAATCAAGAGGACAACAAACTCCATCTACAACAAGAAGTTTTGGCGTTGCACCATCAAGTCCACATTTTGCGAGTTCAAGTGATTTATCAAATCCTACATTGGCAAGCATGAGAAGATATAAAATTAGAAGTATAAGAGATATTTATGAGCATAATGAAGGTGAAAATAATTCTGATCAGATTTATCTTTTTGCATTTTATTCACAATTAGATGATCCAATTCATTTTGAAGATGCAATTAAAGATGACAAATAGATATGTGCAATGGATGAAGAAATTGATGCAATTGAAAAGAATCAAACATGGGATCTGGTAAGTCTTCCAAAAGACAATGATGTAATAGGAGTTAAATGGGTTTACAAAACCAAATTAAATGCAAATGGTAATGTGCAAAAGTTGAAAGCAAGATTAGTAGCAAAAGGATATTCACAACAACCTAGAATTGATTATAATGAAAATTTTGCACCTATAGCATGTCTTGACATAGTAAGAATGTTTCTTTCCATTGCAGCACAAAACAAATGGTGTGTTCATCAAATGGATGTAAAATCAACATTTTTAAATGGCTATCTTGAAGAAGTTTATGTGGAACAACCACCTGGGTATGAGATATTGGGACAAGAAGACAAATTCTACAAGCTGAAGAAAGCATTGTATAGTCTCAAGCAAGCCCCAAGAGCTTGGTACAACAGAATTAATAGTTATCTTTTACATAATGGCTTCATCAGATGTAGTAACGAGCCTACATTATATACCAAGATGAATGAAAAAGGTAAAATTCTGATTGTATGTTTGTATGTTGATGATTTTATTTTCACGAGTGATTTATCAATTGATTTGTTCAAAGGAGATATGAAGAAATAATTTGAAATGACAAATTTGGGACTCATGAAATAATTTTTAGGCATTGAAGTGAACCAAAATGAAAATGGTATTTTCATCTCTCAAACAAAGTATGAAAATGATATTTTAAAAAGGTTTAACATGACAAATTGCAAATCAACACCAACACCTATAGTTATAGGTTTGATATTGAGTAAGGATGATAAAGGTTCAAATGTGGATTCAAATTTGTATAAGAGAATTGTTGGTAGTCTCATACATTTGACAGCCACAAGGCCAAACATAATGTATGTTGTAATCTTAATTTCCAGATTCATGGAGACTCCAAAAGATATGCATTGGAAAGCTGGAAAAAGAATTTTGAGATATGTAAGTGGAACAAAGAATTTTGGGATTCAATATTCAAGGTCAGATGAGTTCAAGCTGATTGGATATACTAATAGTGATTTTGCTAGAAGTATTGATGACAGAAAAAGAACTTCAGGCTATGTTTTTCATTTTGGCACTGGTCCAGTATCATGGGCTTCAAAGAAACAACCAATTGTCACTCTTTCATCAGCGATAGTAGAGTATGTAGCAGCCACTAGTGCATCATGCTAGGTAGTGTGGATAAGAAGAGTTTTGAAAGAGTTAAAGAATGAGCAAGTGGATGCAACAAAAATATATTGTGATAACAATTCAGCCATAGCATTGTAAAAAATCTAGTCTTTCACAAAAGGAGCAAGCATATTGATACCATATATCATTTTATTAGATAGTTGATCAACAATGGTGAAATATTCTTAGAGTTTTGGAAGTCTTAGGAATAGTGCGAAGATATCTTCACCAAGGCGCTGGGAAAAGACAACTTCATCTTTCAGAGAGACTGTCTGGGCATCGTCAATGGTAGCAGTTGTAATTAAGGCAAACTATTGGAAATAATTCCAACTATGTGTGTCTTCCTATTCTCCTCACATTCCCGCACCCTCCTTCTCCCTCTTGTGCAGTAGTGCGGTGACCACCACAATCCCACAACATTGTGGTTTGTTCTCGGTGGTATTGCAGTTTTACCGCCATCCTGCGAGGTCATCCTCAAATTTGTGTGGTTATACGATATTTACTGTAGTTCCACAATGAGTTTTATTTCTACTCATTTTTGTGCGGTGATGCATATTTTTGATGACATTTTTGGGGAAAATATTTTATTGCGAAATTAATGTTTCAAGTACAATATTTAATTGGCTTTTAAATGTTTTTGGGATTAAATTTTTTTCACTGGGAATTACATCTAATTTGTAATTAATGGGATTTATTTTTGCTTGTTGGTGAAATTTTTTCACCATAGTTTTTATGTAAGGATTGATTAAGTTTTTATTAGAGAAGAACAAAAAATAGGTGTGCTTTGCAGAAGCAAATTTGAGGAAAAGAGCAACAACTCTGTCTTTTGTGAAATTAAGTATATTTTTAAATGAATTAATATAATTTCATTTTCTGGGTATGTTTGTTTGAGTCCTCTACCTTTGGCCTTCAATTTTCACTAAGATTTAAGAGTCTGAGATGCTGTAGTTGACCTATCTCACTTGGAATGCTTCTTTCTAATTTGTTCTCACCCAAACACAACATTTCCAACTCATGGAATCTTTTAATTCCAAATGAAATATTACCATTGAAAATATTATAGTTTAAACCTAAATAAGTTAAGTTTGTCAAATTGAAGATCTATTGTGGTATGCTTCTTCTTATCATATTGCCTTGTAAACCCTAGTGATAGAGATTGGAAGACTATTGACCTATGGATGGAGGCAATATACCAGCAAAATGATTATGTGAAATATCTAAATCTTGGAAGTGGGAGCAATTTGTGAGAGCAATGAGAAAGGGAAATGTGTTACTGCTCTCACTAACAAGTTCATTGGTGTGTAGGAAAATCCGGGTAAGAAGGTTCAACTTACCTAGCTCCATAGGAACCATTCCACCGAGTTTGGTTTGTATTGAAAAGTAGTACTTGGAGACTGGAATAATTTCCCAAGGAGTTTGGTATGCTTCCACTAAGCTAATTTCTCCATAAACCTAGTTACTCTAGGTTAGTGAGCATTCCCAATTTAGGAAGAATGGAACTTGGTAAGCTATTTTCAGTCAATTCCAATTCAATTATGGAAGACAAGTTTTTGAAAGAGGAGGGAATGGTACCTATGAGATTGTTTACGCCCAAGTAGAGGTACTTCAAACTTGTGAGAAGACTCAGCTTGGGTGGAATGTCACCATGAAGTTAGTTAAAGGAGAGTGCCATAAGATTCAAATGACAGAAAGTAGAGAAAGTGGGTGGAATGGTTCCTTTGATTTGGATTTCGTTCAACCAGAGTAATTGTAGATATGGGAGTTGGCCGAGTTGGGGTGGAATGGTACCAGTGAGGTAATTTCTAGATGGATCAAGGGATCGAAGAGAGGAGATATTCCCCAAAACGAGAGAGATGGTGTCATGTAAACTCATTTGGGTTAAACTGATGGCACAGACAGAGTGAGAAGAGGAATGACAAATAACACCAGTCTAGTTGCAAAAGGGGTGAAGAGGAGTCTAGTCGAGTAGAGAAGTGGCATTGTTGGATATGGAAGTAGCTTTGAATCGCAATAATAATTGTTGTTGTTGTTGTTGAAAGAGATTATTGAGAGAATGAGGAAGAGCAGATATTAAAATGACAGAAAGCATTAAATGTAACAACAAAAGAGCAGCCATGGTAGAACAAACTAATGTGAGGGAAGGGAAACACACAAGGTAATTGAAGAGAATATAATAGAATGGAATGGAGAAGCAATAAATAGATTAGGGAAATCAATGCCTACTTCCACTTCGATTAATTTTAAAATTAGTTTGAGTTGAATTGTACAAAATTAAATTGGTTGTTTCACATGGATGGTAAAGGAGTGGATGTCCTCTAAGCAAGCATTTAGTTATGTCATGAGACCATTTAATTTAAATCACTCTCTAAAATTCTAAATTATTGTTGTGATAAGGGAAAATGAAAGGAATAAAGATGTATAAAAAACAACAATCACAAAATTTTCTATTATGCTAAGATTTCTCAAATATGTCATGAAGTACAATGCAATCAAAAGAATTCAATACATAGAACAATATCACCTAATTCCCATGCTTGCTTGACTCATCTCTACTATCCTTCTCAAATTTTCTTTGAAATGCTCGAATTCCCTCATATTGTGAGTATGCAATATTCGCCTATAAGTATTATGACAACAAAATTTTGAAGATTGTGATTACCAAAAAATGGAGTAAAAATGCTTCTTTTATAGAAGATTTACAGATTCGACGGTTGACATTGATTTGAATTCAAATGTTCCAAATTGAATGTGAAGACCTGATTGAACAATTAAGTGATTTACATAAAAGATTGATTGAACCCTTAAGTGATTTGATTGATTAGTCAGCTGGTTGTATGGGAGGTTGATTGAATAGTTAAGTGATTTGATTGATTAGAGTGTATGAGTCAAAAGGAGGTGACATATCAGTTGTTGAGTGAACTAAGAGAGAGTGTTAGTCAGGAGTAGAGAGAATTATGCATGGGATTATATAATTGAAAATGTAGGAGCCATGCACTCAAATAGAAGAATCAATTTTATTAAATTAATTCTTTATTTTGTGGAGGAAGTGTGTGTGTGTGCACGAATCAAATGAATAGAATGAATTATTCATTTTATGGAGTCACTTTAGATGAGAAGGTAAAATAATTAATTAATGGAGGCACTTTAGATGAGAAGGTAGAATAATTAATTAAATAAATATTATTCATTTAATTAAATGTGAGAGAATATGATGACGTAATTAAATAAATTTATGAAACTTATTTAATTAATCAAAAGAGGAGATTAGAATTAATTAGCGATGTAATTAAGATAAATTAATGTAATTTTACTTAATTAATAAATTTTAGAAGAATAATGAAAATGAATTAATTAAATGATCAAAACCATTTAATTAATTAGAGGAAATGCAATGTTAAGTTATAATTAAATGATCAAATCATTTAATCATTTTGCGGGTATCTTGAATTAATAGTGAAAAATGCAGGCACAGGCCTAAGCCATTTTTTAGTGTCTACATTTTGATCCTCTTTGACATAATGTTATTTCAGTGTTGTGTCAAAGAATAATGAATAACATGCCCCAGTCATGCCCTAGTATGAAATAGGTAAGGGTATGCCCCCTCAGGAAAAATGACAAATTTTTGAAAAATTAAAAAAAAATTGGAAATTGTCTCAATTAGGTAATTGGATAGGAAAAAGTTTGATGGTGGTGGAAGAAATCAATTTTGGCGAGGTTTAGTGAGTGAAATGGTTGTTAGAAGTGTCCAAATAGTGCATCCAATACACTAGTCTTCAAAGAAAACCCTAAAAACTGCTAGGTATAAATAGAAATTGGGTAAAAGTGAATTCATTCTCACCCTTGGATTTTGAAAATTTGTGATTTTGTTTTAGAGCCTTCTTGCGAAATGTCTCCCATTCCCTACTCCAAGCACCATGGATTTTGCATCAAGAAATTTTGATAGTTAGCTGACACAGGACCCCTGGTATGTACCTCAAACCCAACTTTTGAATTTTGAATTTTCATGCATTTCTAGGGTGTTAACTTTTTACTTTCATATGCATCGCTTCCTATGCGCCGCAAATGCGCTCGTATGCAATGCATTTGTCTGTGATACAACACATTTGTAGAAACATGTGAGGGTGGTTTTTTGTTTGTGTATAAATCAACACATTTGCATGATTTTGCACCGCATGTGTTATAGTTAGTCGCATATACTAGGGATAATGATGCATTTGTAATTATGCACCACATTTGTGAAAAAAAATGACACATTTTCCTGTCAAATGTTTTGAACTTTTGAAGTGCAAAATGGAATTTGTCTTTTGAATGGTGTGCATTTATTAGCCTTGTTTGTCTGACACAAGATATATGTGTTATGCATTTGCAAGTTGTTTTGGATTCGATATACACCCAGGAGTCGAGGCTGACTACTTACGAATTGCGGGACTAGTTGAGTAGTGTACAAAAATGTGTGATATGGCGTCTTGGAATTCACCATGTGACATTTATGCCCAACATCTGGGAAAATCATGGGATGTTTACTACATTGACGATGACACTTAGAAACTTCATCTTTCCATTTTCCCATAGGAGAGGTGACAATTACATTGGAGGATGTTTAGAGGATACTTAGATTGTCGATAAGGGGTGAGAGGGTTCATTATGATACCCAGAGGGGTTACAGTGAGATCACCTATTACTATGTGTACAAGGATGTTAGACACCTTGGTATCAAGCACTACAAGATCAAATGGTAGGTGCTTGCAGAGAGATATGAGTGGATCGACTGTGTGTTGTGTACTCTTATCGGTGGGATCATACTGCTAGACTGTCGGGGGCATGGGTTTTTGGTGGGGTGGGGAGAGATGTTAGTGGGGATGTTGGAGAGACAGGTTGTGTACACATGGGGACCCTATCTACTGGCAATGTTGTATTTCCATTTGCATGATATAGCCTATAGAGGTGCATAGTCCATGATTTGTGGGACTACTTTACTAATGATCTAGGTGTGGGAGAACATTGTTGTTTTTCGTTGCACATTTTTTCATCAACTAGATGACTGATCCCTATATATATTTTGGTATGTCGGGGCCATTACAAAGACGCATGTTGGAGATACTGGATATTGGAGGTGTGCGATTGATACTCTTGATCAGTTTATTTGGAGACCATACATGGATTGCACGTAGTGGTGAGATGAGGATCAAGGTGAGATGAGGATCAACAATTTCCTTTCTGCCAACAAACATAGTATTTGATTGGGAGGACTATTTCTATTATGCATATCATTGAGAGATACCTACTAGATAGAGTGCTTCGATAGTTTGGTGAGGTTTAGGATGAGTCATAGGGCCACGCTGAGTTTGCTAGATCTTTGAGAGAGGTTCCCCTATGGGGAAACATGATTCCTATAGTGACGAAAGAGGTAGATATTGATGCACTACAACCAGTGGAGTGGGTATGGAGGGGTGAGCCGGTAGATGCTGGTACAATAGTATCCTTTGATACCTAGTGGGCATAGCATAGACTTGTTCCATACATAGATCTTGATTAGCCAATTCCTATAGAGTGTTGAGGTACAAGCCAATGGGTTCAACATAGTGTCAGAGGGGGTGGTCACGATGGTCGAGGTGGTAGAGGTGGAGGTGATGATGGTAGAGGAGTTGGGAGGGGTGATTGACAAGGTTAACAAGGTGGTGGAGTTTGAGGTAGAGAATTGTCACTCATCTATGAGGGTGAGGAGGAGGGAGAGGAGGTAGCCATGAGGGAGGTGGTTGGAGAGGAGGCCATTAGGGATGAGACCATTGGAGAGGGGGAAGTTGGGGAGAAGGCTAAGGGATAGGAGGAGGAGTAGGATTCCCTTGATTTATTATGGTCTGGATACCAGGATGTGGAGGATTTCCCCAAGGAGGAGATGGGAGACAAGGAGAAAGAGCTTCAAGATCGGATTGTAGAGGAGTTGGATGTGGATGAGGGGGAGAGACTTGTATAGGAGGAGGAGGGTCTTGTAGATAAGTGGTTGGTCGATTTGGAGGCTAGGGTAGAGGCTTTGGAGGAGTAGGTTAGGGTTGTGTTTGTGGAGAGAGATGCTATGCATCTTGAGAGGGACAGTGCATATCAGGAGAGAGATTAGATAGTGGAACAAAGAAAAGAGATAGAGCAGAGGTTATAGAGTTCTTCGCTCTTTGTAGTGGACCGATTGTAGACATGGCTCGAGAGTTGGTTAGGGTTGGCGAGCGAGAGCGGTACTAGAGGTATTTGTATAAGCAGGAGGTACCACCTAAGAGATTGGCTCCCAGTGCTTCTCAGATGCTTAGTAGTAGATCACACAGCTGGTAGTCCCACAATAGATCCTAGAGTAGTGGTGGTGTCTTAGGAAATCACAGGCTAGGACCTTATGATAGGCCCCCATCTACACAACGATCATCAAGCTCTCCCCATTAGTCACCTCCTCATTCTCCTCATTATAGTAGTGGGAGTTGGCCATAGGGACATGTTTATATATTTGTAGACACTGTATTATGATTATAGAGCCTATGAGCTCCATTTGTTATATACATCTTGGATATTATACTATGACACATTTTTATATATATGGGTGCATTTTTTGGCGGTGATTATATGATGTGTTTTTTTATGTAATGCAATGATGATTCTTTTATTATTCATGCTTATGTGATGATGATGAAT
Source organism: Sequoia sempervirens (assembly GCA_007258455.2). NCBI lineage: Eukaryota > Viridiplantae > Streptophyta > Pinopsida > Cupressales > Cupressaceae > Sequoia > Sequoia sempervirens. The sequence goes on from VDFB02334272.1 coordinate 50,879, forward strand.
ACTTTTAATTATGATTGGTGCCCTTGATTTATGATGTAATGGATGCATGCAAGTTATGATATATAGTCATTGTATGCATTATGTTATGCAAATGTATATATGATAATGATTTTATGTTTTTATTTACTTGTACAAAATGGATATGGATGTAAGATGCATGCTATTCTAATAATGTAATGAATGTAGGTGATTTTTTTTTTTGTGTCAAAGTACACTATCTAGATGCAATGGAAGAAGATTGTTAGCTTGAAAATTTTGTATGTTAGCGTGAAAGAAAGATGTCATCAATTTGTTGTCTTTATACTAAGCATTTGCATTTTAATCATCATTGGGTGGTTTATTGCAATAGACAAGAAATACCATGATATGAGATAGACCAATGGTGTGGAATGCCATTTGCCAAAAAAAAATAGTCGTAGACAAGGATTGTCGTGACTCATGCTTAAGAGCCCAATTGTTCCTAGTCTTTTTGTCAAGACAAATCACAAACATCATTTCGAATAAAACATGTCATGAAATGTCATTGATTCTCTAAATCCTATTGCCAAGACATCCTTGAGGTGGCTAGTGACATGACTGCTTTGAAAAGATAAAACAATCATCATGATACGTTGTTGCTCCTCTAGATCCTGTTGTCAGGACATTTTTGAGGTGGCTAGTGACATGACAATTTCAAAAATACAAGACAATCATTATGATACATAATTGCTCCTCTAAACCCTATTGTCAAGACATCCTTGAGGTGGCAAGTGACATGAAAATTTCAAAAAGATAAGATAATCATCATGATATATTTTTGCTCCTCTAAATCATGTTGTTAGGACATCCTTGAGGTGGCTAGTTACATGAAAATTTCAAAAAGATAAGACAATTAGTCAAAAGGAAAGATATGCTCATGTAACATTTCCGCTCCTCTAAATTTGTCATAGGACATCGTCAAGGTGGCTAGTTACATGATCATATTAAATCATTGAAAACTAAATGAAAAATGCTTGTCAAGACTTTTGTTAGATCTTTGTTTATTTTCCAAGGTTGACTTGGTGATGATGAGACTGACTAGTCATTCATTAGGGAGGACACATCCTAAAGAAGATTGGAATGTCAAATTTGATTATTTCCAAGGTCGGGATTCAGGAAGGACACATCCTGAGTAGGTGACATGATAGGGTTTAACGTCAAGAAAGACACATCTTAAAGACCCACAGTTGATAGGAAAGAGTCCGATGTCAAGGACACATCTTGAAGACTCTTAAGTGATTGATTTGATAGATTTGATGTTGATTCAGGAAAGACATATCCTAAATAAATTGGCTGATAGAAAAGAGTCTGACGTCAAGAACACATCTTGAAGACTCTCAAATGACCGATTTGATAGATTTGATGTTGATTCAAGAAAGAAATATCTTGAATAATTTTTTAGACAAAAGAGAGTCTGACATCAAGAAGGACACATCTTGAAGACTCGTAAATGATTGATTTGATAGAATTGTTTTTGATTTAGATTGGTTTGATTGTGCGTCATGTGTGACCTTGTGTTTGAGTCATTCGTTGTATGGCCATGTGATATGACCAACATGACAAAAACCCTTTAAGAGGACTGACATCTAGGGCCTCAGGGACTATTAAACCTTGCTTACATTGTACACGCAGAGACCACATAGTTTGACTAGACTTTGACTGATAGGACTGACTAAAAAAGATTCATTTTATTTGAAGATATATGATGTGTGTGATAGTGAATATGATGAACCCTAAATGATTGACCTAATGTGGCCTCGAGGACTCATCGATTGATGGCCTTTCCTACATTATACACATAGAGACCTCATAGTTCGACATGACTATTGACTTTGTTCTATGGACAAAGGACTAAGTCATGATTTTATTTTGACAAACCTAGAAGGAATAACCTAATCATAGAAACCTTGTAGTTCAACTAGGGTCAACCCATTTACAAGATGAAGATATTAATAGTTGATGAAAAAGCTAGTTTATTATGACAGACTACTAAAGGACTAACCTAGGGTGTCTCAGGGGCTCATCGATTATGGACTTGCCCATGTTTAAGCTCAAAGACAATGTAGTTCAATTGGACTTGATAGACTAGACTGACTCCATTTTTCTTTTAAGTATTTTGATTTTTTGGGATTTTGACATTTTTCAAATGTTTTTGTTTTTTTGACATGTTTTCTAAATGTTTTTGTGTTTTCACAAGTGTGTTAGGACCTGAAGATCTATAGGTTTATTCCATCAAGAACAGGTGTTAGGTATTTTCCCTCAGTCAGGTATTGTGTGTGATTAGATGGTAAGAATGATTTTGTGTGGTATGTTATGAGTGTCAAATGGTCTCAATTCATAGGATTAGAAACTACTTTTATTGTGGGTGTTGCAGAAGGAAGGAGGGATAGTGGTATTAGTAAGGGTAAAGGTGGAAAGACCATGTGAAGTGATAATAGATGACGGAGTGGAGATTGTCTACACATGGTGTCTGTTTTCTAGGTTTTCACCATGGTACTTATCCAAAGCACCATTGAGATGGTTTTCACCATTGGACAAATTATTTCTTTTTACTATTTTTTTTTGGTTTCTTTTTTTTTTGCTTTTTGGTTTTTTTTTTACTAAGCTCTCTGAAGCTGTGTAAAACTTGCACAGGTGCAAGTTATTTATAGGCTCATATAATGCTTCTCCCTCTGGATTGGACAGTTAATATGCACTAGAATTGAATGAATTTATGATAACATAAGGGCCTAGCCAAATAGGCTCAAACTTACCAGGTTGATCTCGTTCTACCTAGTTTTTAGGATTTTGCATTAGTACTAGGTCGTTGATCTCAAAATGTCTGACCATGACCCTTTTGTTATAACTTTTGCAAAGATAGTTATGATATGCTTGTATGTGGGTTAGAGCTTTTTATCTTCACTCATCCTCTAATTCCATCTCATGCAGCCTAGATATCCTGTACTCGTCATCATTGATTAACCCTTTCATGGACACTTGTAGAGAGGGGACTTCGACCTCAATGGGGAGAATGGCCTCATAACCAAAGACTAGGGAATATGGGGTGGCTCTAGTGGGAGTACAAATACTGGTTCAATATGTTGATAAGGCAGATTTGAGTTGAGTAAGCCAGTCACAACCAACGTCATTGACGGTTTTCTTGAGGATTTTAATGATGGTTTTATTGGATGCCTCAGCTTGACCATTTCCTTGTGGGTAGTAACAAGTGGAAAAATGGTGTTGGATATGGAATTGTTCACACAGTTGATGAACGTCTTGGTTTTCAAAGGGACGACCATTGTCTATGATTATGGATTGTGGAATACTGTATTGAAAAATGATATAATTAAGAATGAACTTTGCAATTTGGTTGTTGGTGATGTACGTAAGGGGGATGACCTCTACCCATTTGGTAAAGTACTCGGTGGCAGTTATAATAAATTTGCGGCCATTTGAGAAAGTGGGGTGGATTTTTCCCACAAGGTTGAGTCCCCACTGAGCAAAGGGCCAAGGCAAAGTGATGGGCCTTAGTTCTTGTGCTAGAGCATGAATGAGATCACTATGAACTTGACATTCTCTACATATTTTAACAAATCGATATGCCTCCTATTCCATGGTTGGCCAATAGTATCCCAACTGCATAATATTTTTGGCTAAGGTAGGACCAATGGAGTGGGCTCCACAAATTCCTTGGTGCACTTCGCATAAGGTTGTTTGTGCTTCAATGTTATCAAGACATCAGTGTAGGGCATTGTCAAAGGCACGTCAATACAAGGTATCCTCGATGATGGCATAACTGGAGGCTTTTCAGATAAAGTTCTTGCATTGGTTATTGGATAATTTATCAGGTAAAATTTGGGAATGGAGGTAATATAAGTGTCTAGGTACCAAGGTGACTTAGGACCAACAGGTTCACAAACCAATTCATATTTTGGGACATCGAAAGCGGGGACCAATAGCTGTTCCACTAGGAACTCATACTGTGACATGTTGTTAGGTATGTCCAAGAGTGATCCAATGGTTGCCATGGCATCCACTGCTTTGTTTTGTATGCAGGGTATCTAACAAAAGGTGACATTGACAAAGTAAAGCTTGAAGTTGTTGACCATTTTCTTATAGGGAGTCAATTTCTAATCCTTTGTATCATAGTCATCACTAATTTGATTGATGACTAACTATGAATCTCCAAAGACCTATATCTTTTTTATCTTCCACTTGACTGCCATACACAATCCCATTAATAGGGCCTCATATTTTGCTATGTTGTTTGTACAAGGGAATGGAATTATAAATTATTTAGGTATCGTGTCACCCTGTGGGGTGATGAATAGTATTCTAGCACTCGATCCATGATTGGTATAAGAGCCATCAAAGTTCATCTTCCATACATCACCTATCTCAAGAGTGAAAAGTGACTCGTCTAAAAAATAGGCGATGAGGGGTTGTTCTACTTGTGTTGGCATGTCTATGAGTTGATCTGCTATTACTTGTCCCTTGATTTCCCTGCGCTTGACATATTGGATGTTGTATTCACTAAGGATCATGACCCATTTTTCTAATCGCCCTATTAACGTTGCTCTGTTGATAAGATACTTGAGTGGATTAATTTTTTCTACCAACCTTGTTTGGTAGTTCAACATGTAATGCATTAATTTTTGTGCTACAAAGACCACTCCAAGGTAGACCCATTTGATATGAACGTAGTTGAGTTTATACCCCACCAAGGTCCTACTAATATAGTAGATTGCTCTTTCCTTTTCCTCATGGTCATTTTGAGCAAGTAGTGCCCCTAGTGGTGCAGGAGCACCTATTTGATCACATGTCTCCATGAGGCCATATTGATTCATTTGTTTCATTTTTATGTTTTGATATTGTAATAATTCCAAGAGGCCACCTTTGTGGTGTTGTAAGTCCTAGGATGTTGTTCATTTCTCATATATTGTAAAAATTGTCAAAAGTGCAAAATTAGGTAGATGAAATGTCATTAAAGTGTTTTGTCAACACACTAATCAAAAGGTGGTTGGAAATAGTTGGTTTTGGTTGAAAATGTATAAAAAAACCTTCCAAAACTCGAATTGGGGGTTGGAGACATCATTTTTGAAGTTAAATGAATGAAAACCTCAAGTTTGGTATGCATTTTCTGATTTTTACATTGTTACCAGGCTGAAGTTGTGTTTTGTACGGACTTTTATGGGATCAAATAATGGATTATCATATATGGATGGAAATATATCTATTTATATTTTTCAATTATTTTTGTCTCATTGAATTTTATTGAGTTTTGTGGAAGATATGATTATTTTGGTGAGACTGCCTATTCTAACAATATTGTGCATAATTTACAGTATAAAAAGTGTGATGGTACGAAATGTAAAGTCTATATTTTGGATTTGAAATCAATTGGATTTTGTTTAGATGTGAATATACTTTCATTTTCTTCAAGTCTCATCAAATTTCATTAAGATTTGAATGAGTTATGACCTTTTTTTGTGAGGGCAGGTCTGAACCCTACCTAGGGTTTGCAGTTTTGGGGAAAATATAATAACTCTCATTTCCACCATTGGATCTTCATAATAATTTGAGGAAGAGTATATAACTATGTTTTCTTCAATCTCACCAGAGGGATTGGCTTCATTATTTATTTTGTAGAAGTTATTAATGACTGTTCATGGCAATAAATTGTGGGCTGTCATAGTTATGTTTCCAATGTGATGTACAATGTTTAATAACATGTGTTATACAAAGATTGTTTTGGATTATTGTTGAAGGTTTGTGTGATGTTTTGTGAATCCTCCTAGCTCTGCATCACCTAGTGTTGTTGTGGTTGTGGATACATATAATATGACGAGCTTTCCATCTATTGGTGGCATGAAGATAGGAGGTGTAAGGAGATACTCTTTTATCTGTTGAAAGGCTTCCTAGCATTTTTCGGTCCATATGAAATGGATCCCTTTAAGTAACAGGCACTGAAACAGATGGGAATTTTTGATGATTTGAGCAATGAATCTCCTAATAGATTTTAGTATCCCTTGCAATGTCCTTAATTGAGTGATGTTCTTTGGGGGAGGCATGTCTATGATGGCTTTTACCTTGGCGGGATCAACTTCTATGCCTCGATGTGAGACGATGTATCCCAATAAGTTTTTGGACTTTACCCCAAAGACACTTCTTTGGGGGTCAGACATACCTTGTACTCTTCTAGTCATTGAAAGATCTTTTCTAAAACCTTTAGGTGATCAGCTCTGGTTAAGGACTTTGTAAGGAGATTATCAATATAATCCTCCATTAGTGTATGCTTTAGGTCATGAAATATTGTAGTCATTACTTGCTGGTATGTAGCTCTTGCATTTTTCAACCCAAAGGGCATGACGTTCCAACAATAGGTACCCCATTAACAAGTGAATGTTGTTTTATGTTGGTCTTATGGAGCAATACAAATTTGATTATAGCCGAAAAGACCATCCATAAGGGACAACATCTCGTATCCTACTGTAAGATCCATGATCATGTCGACGCTAGGGAGAGGAAAGTCATCTTTTGGGAAAGCCTTGTTCAAATCTCTGAAGTTAGTACATATGCAAATTTGACCATTTGGTTTTGTGATAGGTACCAAATTGGAGATCCATTCTGCATAATCAATCGACCTTATGAAGTCAACATCTAAGAGTTTCTTTAGTTCTATCTTGACCAACAAGGTGATTTGTGGATGCATTTTTTGGAGTTTTTTCTTTACTGGTTTAGCCTTTGGATTCAATGGTAAGTGATGTAAGAATAGCTTAGGGTCCAATCCAGGCATGTTTGTGTATGATCAGGAAAAACTACCCTTTGTCTATGTTAAGAATGCTTGGAACTTAGGTTTTTCTTCTTTTGTCAGGGAAGCTGCTAGCAACACTATCTTAGGATCCTTAGGTGTTCCAATGTTGACCTCTCAGGTATCTTCGATGAGCATTGGTGATCGCTCTTGTGTGATGGGGAGAAAGTTCAACCCTCCATCCTTAGGTGCCTCAGGGAGGTTTTCACCTTTGGATACGTCCTTTATTTTTACTTTGTCCTGATCAGAGAGTACCTCACTGTTTTCACCCAAAGACCTTTCATTTTTCTCTTTATTATTTATTTTGTGACTGGAGGGTAATGCAATCTCCTCAAAGTATTCTACCACATCAAATTTTATCGTGAAGCTAGCTTTATGGTCTCCCTATGGCATTCCTTCTCTCAGTCTCATGAACTCAACAATAGCTTCGTTGTTCTCAAAGGTATCTAAAATGATAGGACCTTGTTGGTCCTAGTCAATTAGTTGTGGGTACACTAGGGAAATTCCATCATTAGTATTTGTAGAAGGTGGGGAAGCATTTGATAAGGTAAGGATAGAGGTATTGACTCAGATGTTGACGTTCATATAGTTGGTTACCTTAGGGCTAGGTGTATCTAAATCATGGAAAATGTTACCCAGTTCGTAAGTTCTAGATGCATAGGATTCCCATTCCCAGTGTTAGAATCATTGTCGTCATAAAAGTCATTGTCAAAATCCTCCAATGTCTTAACACATTCATAAGCACATACTTCCTTATTTGAAGGAAATTCGGTTTTAGTGGTACCAACCTTCAATGGTTTCCATCCTAACCCAATATTCTTCCCCCATTTAGTAGGTATGTAGGGTTCTCTTCTTCTATTTTTATTTATTCCCAAACCATTGGTTCCATCATACCCTTTTTCTTACATCATCAAAAACCCTTTACCATATTGCTCTATTGGAAGTGGTGTCTCCTCTTCTTTATAGACCCATTCAGCCACACCCTCAATATCTTCTTTGCTAAGGTCTCCCCATTTGTGGAAAGTAGTTTTGGGAGGTACATGAATCAAGACCTTAGGTTCCATGTTGTAACATGAATTTCCATATATCTTTGATGATTTTGGCATTGTGGTGATGTAGAAGGAAGTGTTCATGTTGTATTCTCCACATCCCTTGTCTTGGATCTAGATGTTGGGGTCTAGGGATTTGGCAACAAAAGTAGAGGATGTGGAGGAAGATGACCAAGGGACATCAGATAACCTGGTGAGTGTTGAGGGACCAATGTATTTGGATGAGTTTGATGTCAATGCCTCACAGTTAAGTGACACATGACATTTAGAGACTCCTTGTAGGTTAATGCAATACTCAAAGGGATCAAGGTCACCCTCAATAGTAATTTCAGTGCCATTGTAGGGAAACTTTAGGCATTGATGATATGTGGAGGGAACAACCTTCATGGCATGAATCTGTGGTCAACCGAGGAGAACACTATAAAGGATTTCTAGATCCAACACTTGGAAAGTTGTATCCAACATTATGGGTCCCACTCAGAGTGGAAGTGTTATTATTCCTTGGGAGGATTGTTCATCATCATCATAACCTTTATGACTATTCTCTGTGTCTTATATACACATGCTTTAGAAAATCCCAATGCCTTAAACAATTTTAAGGAACAAACATTCAATCTCGCTCTATCGTCTATCAATACTCATTTGATCTTATTTTGACGGATGGAAGCTTCAATGTGTAGTGTCATTATGGTTCCTATTTTGGATTGACTAGTCTTTGTTAGAGAAGGGGTGGGTGCATGAAGTTGGGTTACACTTTTGTGGCCAACTCCAATTTTTTTTTGAAAATGACATAACACGAGAACATTATAATGCACTCATATTATAACGTGAGTGTGTTATAACATGCTCACGTTATGTCATTTAAAAAGAATTTTTTTTTTGAAAGTGATTCATTTTCTGTTGTCTGTTTTTCTGCTCTTCCTGTGGCCAAAAACCCTCATTTTCGTGTTCGCGTTCTAGGAGAAGGCATTCTACAAAATTTTTCAACAATAGTTTCTTTTTCTTTGTAAGGATGGCGCCACAATGACGAAGAGGTGCATGAGGTAAGTATTGTTTGCTATTTGTTTTGAATTTCTTAGTTTCAAGTTGATTTTGTTTGTTTTAGGTTAGATTTGATTGTTTTTTTAAAAATTTGTAGGAGATGCAAATGATCCTGCAAATCCTCAAAATCCTCAACAAAAAGAACAAGAAAATCCTCAACAAAATCAACCTCCCCCACCAATCACTCAACACCCTCCTGGCACTCAACAAAATTTAAGGAGTGAAATTGAGAACAACAAAATACAAATTGAGGATCTTATCAGTAGGTTGATTGATCCAAATGCTTCAACCACAAAAAGAATGACCCTAGAAAATTCAATGAAAGAGATGTTAAAAAATGTAGATTCAATAACCCAACAAATAACGGGATGGCAAGATAGGAGGCAAGCAACTAGGTCATATTATGTAGATAAACTATCATATAAACAAGTAAAAGATTTAAAAATTACTAAAGGTGATTTGTGCTCTTTATTCATTGACCCTAGAACAAATCAAAATCTTAGCCTCAATGCAAAGAGGTTTCCTATTCATTGGTGCCACCACCAAGCGATTAGGAACCGTTTTTATGATAGGTGGTACTTGGTCTTTGATTACCCACCGTGCAACAATTGTGAAGTCCCCCAATATTTTCTTAGGAAACTATACAATGAGTTCATATTGAACCAAATCCCAAATTATTTTTATAAGAGGGAGTTCCAAGGGAGAGGTGGGGGGTCGGCTCAGGATAGGCCCGATGCACAGCTAGATCCTGCGTGGCAAGGGAAACAACCTCTCACTAGGCCACCTCATGAGTACATTGTTATGCCTGTCATTGTGAAGGAGAGTGCCAACGTAGAGACATTGTAGGTGATCAACACTTTGACCTGGAGTGTCATCCATCATACTAGACCTATTGTATAATGCCATCTAGGGGAGTCTTCGGGTGGTGGCCTTCGAACCCATGTGTATCAATCTTGCAGGATGACTTGTTCATATGACTCCATCGACACTCAGGAGGCTGCTACACATGATCTGTATGCTACTACGGGGATGGAGAGGATGACTGACATTTTGCATCATGCTTATGGCATTGATAGTCAGGTAAAAGTCATCATGTTCATTGAATTTAATTTATTAAATTTCAATTCTGAAATGCAAGATTAACTAATTTAGTTTTATTATTTTAATAAAATTGCAGGGTCACAGTGCTGAGACTGGATACACCGGTCCTCCACCTACTTATTTATGCAGTACACCTATCAGTGGGGTATGTAACTAGTAAACAATTATAAATTTATTACATGTTAATAGCATTATTTTACGAATGGTATTTTAATATGTGATTTTGGATGTTGAACAGACTAATATTGGAGGTTTCAAGCAAACACCTCCTAGTGCCAGTGGATTTACTCAAACGTACACGAAGGTAATAGAATAAATATAACTTAACTAATGAATTCTACTTAATAGATTTGTGTAGTTTATATTCATATTGTTGGTTATGTTGCATTACACATCATTCAAACTCAAAGCATTACTTCAAATTCCATAACTAATAAAGTTAGATGTTGATAGATGACAAAATTTCAATTGTATAATATAGTTTTTTAGAAAGTCAACATAAGCAACACGATCCAGTTACTTCACATGGAGGCATGTGCTTGCAAAGGTACATCAACACAACAAACTATGGATGCTTGGAAAAAATCTATATGAAAGCATAACAGTAAGCAATAGCATAGATAAGGCAATTAGTGATGTAGAGCATCATATCAAAACACTCAATCATCAGGGTGCATCTGATGCAGGGCATCCAACAAACACCATCAACATCATTTCTTCAAGGGATTTCAATCCCAAATAGAATTAGGAGAAGATCAAATATAATTTCATCAGAAATATACTTTTCATTCAACCAAAATCCACTCAAATTCTCTTAGCCATTCCATAGGCCACCATTCATCATTCCACTAATCAATATTCCAATTGACTCATTCAAAGAAAAAAGGATATTAGAAAAAAATGACTTAATCAATTAGATTCACATCATTCTCAGCCACCATAAAAACAACATTTTAAACCTGATTATTGATACTTGAACAATTCATCCTTTCATTTATTCACCAAGGCAACAAATCAACTAAACCATAGCTCACTATTATCAGTCCATTATCAAGCACTGTACTCACCATATTTTGACTACAGTAGTCTATTTACAGGTTACAAACTCCTGCTACAATAGAATCTTGATTATCATCTTGTGGTTAATCACCAATTTGCTCAAAAGGCTTCATAATACTTACCCATCCAACCATCAAAGTCACCAAACCTATCTTATACACCTTAACCAAATTTAGTAACATCAATCATATCATTAGTTTGATAGTAACCAAGCACTCAATATCATCCTTTCCACTGTTTAAACAAACATCTTTGTTTTGATCAGACAATATCATATTCCTCTAGTAGGTCTATCAACCATTGAATCGGGTAGTTACATTCCTATCTCAAAGCTTATTAAAAAAATCAATGCACATTTAGAAACACTTTCTAGCACATCACAACATATCAAATTTCTTAGACGTTTGACATAAAGAAAATCATCAAATTTCAGACTGTCCTCTGAAGAAAGGCTAGTAGTTTAGGCCTGTTTTACAAAGGAGACCCCTTCAAAACCATTCCAAATCACTCAAAACCTCAAAAAAGTCTTCAATCATGTCTTATAACTCAATATTTCACCATTTATAGGGATTGAAAACCATGAAAATGTTCTGATCCAATAAACCCTCATTTATAGGGTGTAAAAGCACAAATCAAGGAGGGTTTTGTGAAAAATACTCTTGCAAACCTCTATTTCTCTGGCCACCACCTGGAACATGATTTTTATGTCTGCCAAGACCTTCTACATCATTTCCAAGCCTCTGCAAGATTTATTTATTCATGACCCATGACTGTAGCATAACTTTGTGTTGGAAAATCCTCTATTTTCCATTGTAGTAGCAACTCCACCATGGTATTCTTTCTTTTCCCTGCACTTACAATCATCAAAACATGCAAAAAATCCTAACATTAACCTACTCTACCAATTTACTTGATCTACATTGGTGGAGTAGTGAAGAAAAATCCTATTGGACTCTCAAACTTGCTTCTAAAAGGACTCTGTCGGGCACTAAAAACTGCCTTTTGTTCTTTTGTTTCCTAAAATTAACCTTCCAACTCTTGAAATTGGAAACTAACTCCTCTTTACATGTATTCATACTATGATTTAAATTTGGGTGTTCCTAAATTACCAACACAAGAAAACAAAACAATGGAGTAATGCTGCAAACTCAAAATCTAATTACAAGAACACAAAATTCTTCTTTTTCTCGCCTTTACATGCCTTTTAAAGATATTTCCTTTTCCATAACTTTCTTTCCATCGGTTGAAACTATCCCTTTTAACCCTTAATATGCCTGATTTCCTTTTTTTTGTCAGTTTAACAACTTTTAACAATAGTACATTATTGCAGTGTTTGCATTTTCCCACTTTGACCACCTAGAACTTACCCATAACCTTAAATACATTCAAATAAGACCTCATATGACCTTCAACATGCACTTTAAATCATTTTCCCATGACCTTTTGTGATTGACTCAATACAAATTTGAACACTCATCCCTTTTGCAAAATTGAAAAGTATTTGATGACCTAGGTGCTCCTGCACCAACATCTGACCCAATTGAATCAGGAGAAGATCAAATTGAATAAGAAACTAAAATTTCTTTCTCTTTTCATCAAAAATCACATTGTTTCATTTGTAAACCACAAGGAAACAACAAGCCAACTCATTTCAATACTTCTTATCATCCTCAAGCTTCAAACATCTTATTTATCAACAAAAATGACTGATCTGTGCACAAGAAACCTAATTAGAGTCACTAAACAATCCACTCTTTCATCATTCACCAAGGCACCCTTCCACTCAATTTTCTTTAGCTAGGGACAATAGTAAGCATGATAATTAGAAATATATGGATAGGGAAAATAGTAAGCATGATAATCAGAAATATATAGTTTAATACTTGTACTAAAAAAAATTCTCATTAGATATCATACATTATAAGTCATGTGATGTGGATCGCTATTGTAACTTTTTTGTGATTGAATAATTTGTTGTTTTATTTTTAGATGTTGTTTATGGAAACACCTCCAAATGTTGTGAGGGAAATGGATATCGGTGTTCATCCACTATACAATCCTCGATGGCTCTGATAGGGGAGGTATAAGGCAAATTACTAAATTTCAATTTACATTCGTTGTTATAGATGTTAGTTCTAGAGGGAAATCAAACCATTATTGATTTGTAGTTTAATTCCTATTTGGATGCTTTATACAGGGCTTGAGCATGCCTCAACATTGGCGTGCAAATATTTCCATTGTGGAGAGTGATCGTGAGATGGCCGTAAGTGATTATTTTGTTAAATATATCATTTTTATAATGCAATTTCTATATATTAATGTCTTTACTTCTTATTGTAACACTTAAAACTTCACCAGGATCTAAACTCTTGGAGGAGCAACATGAGCACTCCTGGAGCACAATAGAAATTAGTGATGGAATTATCACTATCAGATCGCCAAACAAAGGGAAAGAATTGGGTATGTGCAGGATCATCATGGAAAAAACAGGACCTTAAGTGGCAAAAAATTCAGAAAATCAAAGTTAGGCAACTTGACGTAAAAATTTGAATAATTTATCTATATTATTTTAAAAATAGTAAGAATAGAATCTGCAGAAAATTGAATGTAGTTTCTAAACTACTAGGTTTATTTTTTTTAAAAAAAATCTATTTGGTGAAAATTTAAAATTTCAATGCAATAGTACTTAAATTTCAGGGAAAAAATAATAAGTAGGTGTCTGTCTGACCACCCTAACCACAATAAAATGATAATATTTTTTTATAAGATTTTATTCATAAGTAGAGGACTCATGTATGGATGTGATGCATATTTTTTTGTAATTTTTTTCCAAGTAAATAATTAATTATGAATTTTGTATTACAACTTTTAAAAAATATAAAAAGGCATATGTCTGACCACCATAACTTGGTCAAAACTTAATGAGATTCAATTTTTCTTTTTTAAATCCTATAGTATGCAAAGAATAGAATGTGATGCATGTTTTGGATTCAAGAAATGTCATACCGTTTGAAAGCTATAGATGTTTTTCAATCAGCCTATCAATTAGAACTTTAGTCATGATTCAAATAGAAAATAAATAATAATTATTTATTAAATTCAAAGTAAAGCATAATTTATATTGGTGGAAAGTTGAGAATCTCCTTTAAAAACCATTTTCATTTCATCAATTTTGGGTAAGAAAAAGGTCGTTAGCCACATACCCTACAAATACCCATCATATCGCCACTTTTTGGCCCATCATGATCCTGCACATACCCAATTTATTTCCAGAGCATGGAGAGAAATGAATTTTGATTCCAGAGCCCTTTGTTGTATGCCTAGACATGGAAATTTTGTACATATTTTGTGTTGGATATATTTGACATTGTATGCCTATATGGAATTCTCGTAAGCCTATATGGCTATTTTGTAACTATATTTTATACTTCTATTGACATATATTGATGTATGCATACATGGCTATGTGGTTAATACAAATCTTTTTTATCAATATTTGGTGTCCATATTTGAACTAAGAATTTATGACACATCTGTAGAGAAACAGAGGAATACTACAAACTAAAACACATTACACTTTTGTTCTCATTGACTTGATGTACTCTCCAACATCTCTCTTCTCTCATGCGAAGAGTTAGAACTACTTGGCCATGCCTTTGCATCATTCAGGAAGTTTTGCTCTTTTTGACAATGTCAAGCATGGCTGCATATAGATTAGGCAAAAGACTTTTCCTTTTAGATTAGCAATGCATAGAAATTTCAAAAAGTATCCTTGATATTACAAAAACATGTGTTTATACCATAACAACAAAAATCTTTTGGGGAAAAAATTGACAAACCAAAAGTATAAGATTTTTTGAAAAATCGGGAAAAAGTCTAGAAAAAATCGGAAAAAAAATCAGATTTAAAAAAAAGGTTAAAAAAAAGTAGAACAAGAGATAAAAAATTTAAAAAAATTTAAAGGCATTTCCATAGAATAGAGATATAGAGAAAATAAAATAAAGAGTTTAACTAATATATTGTAAAAAATAGATTTTTGTAGTTTATATTCATATCGTTGATTACATTGCATTGCACATCTTTCAAACTCAAAGCATTGCTTCACATTGCATAAATAATAACTAGATGTTGATAGATGACAAAATTTCAATTACAATATAGTATTTACAAAGTCAACCTAAGCAGTTATCAATTAATTCACATTGTGCATAACTAATAACTAGGAGCAACTACCAATTGCATTTGCTTGTCATGGCATTCTATGAGACCACATTTCTTTGAAGCATTTTTTCAAGCAGAGTTCACTACCTTGTCTATACTACCACAATTTTGATACATGTCTGAAATAATTTTGTCAAATAGTTCACTACCTTGTTGCTATGGATGAAAGCCTAAAACAAGTGCTTTCGAACAAGCTATGGATGCTTGGAAAAAATCTATGCTAACACATTTTCATACATGTCTATCAAAGCATTTTATCAAACAGGTTCATTGCCTTCTTTGCTATGGCTAAAAAGCCTAAAACAAGTGCTTTCGAACAAGCTATGGATGCTTGAAAGATCTATCATAGCATGATAGTAAGCAATAACATAGATAAGGCAATGAGCTGTTTGAAAAAATACCTCAAATAAATGTGGTCTCATGGTGATGGAATGCCATGACAAGAAAATTCTCTGATTGTCATGTCATTCCATCACCATGAGACCACATTTCTTTGAGGCATTTTTTCAAACAGTTCCTTGCCTTGTCTATGCTACCACATTTTTCATATGTTTACCAAAGCATTTTATCAAATAGTTAACCTCCTTGCTGCTATGGCTAAAAGCCTAAAATAGGTGCTTCAAACAAGCTATGGATGCTTGGAAAAAATATATCAAAGCATAATAATAAGCAATAGCATAGACAAGGCAACAACTGTTTGAAAAAAAGCCTCAAAGAAATGTGGTCTCAATGGAAATGGAATGCCATGACAATCCATAGCAATTTGCTTGTCATGGCATTCGTCATGCCATTCCATCACCATGAAACCATTTCTTTGAGGCATTTTTTTAAATAGTTCACTCGTTGTCTAATGCTACCACATTTTTCATACATGTCTACAAAGCATTTTATCAAACAATTCACTTGCCTTGCTACTATGGCTAAAAAAAAAATTACTTTTGAACAAGCTATGGATGCTTGGAAAAAAATCTATCAAAGCATAATAATGTAAGCAACAAGCTATGGTCTCATTGTTTTTTTTCACATGAAAATCAATTGATTTTATTCACATTTTTTTAAGGTTATAAACACATTTTTTTTGGAAATTTTGTTGTTTTAAATGAAATTCAAGTTTATGGTGGTTTTGTTGTTTATATGATGATATGTGATATTATAATCCTAATTCATGCTTCTAGGTTGCATAGATATATATTTTGTTTTTACATGTTTTTTGTACCAACGAACCCAAAATGAACTGAACCCCCCTCCAAAAAATTTTGGCCAAACCAGCGAACTGAACCCCCGAACCTGAACCTCAAAACCTATTCCAACACTCTTCATTTTTCTTGCACAAACTTAATTGACCACCAAATTATGTTTCCCCTTGACTTTACCCACATTTACTCCCTCAAACCTCTTTATTTAATTCAAAACCCCTATTTTCCCAACTAGGGCTTGTCATGCCATAACATACTTTTGACCTTCCCTATCCTTGCAGACCTTTTGAACACATCAAACTCCACAATATCACCCTATTTCTAACCTATTCTAACTTATGTTCAAGCAATTTCTTCTTTTCACCTCTTCTAGCCTTGCTTTTAAGGGGCCTCAGTTTTTAATTTTCAATAGGGGTAGTGTTAGTAATCTCTTCCAATGCACTTACTAATTCTATTTTCTTATTCCTACTCCCTATCCTACTTACATCAGGCCCATATCACTGAGACACAACCTAAACAATAGGTGGAATGGCCTATTTCAACATACTACACTCAAACCCTTAATGGATCAATTCAGTTGAACGTATCTCAGAGTGATTCCACGTGTTTGGGTGAGAAAGAGGACCATGCCTAGCATGAACATGCCTATTCAGATGTGTTAGAACAGTTCGTTTGGTCACACAAGTTGCAGAATGAAAGTTGCACTACTTTGCAATTTTCCACTGCTTTCATTTGACACTTTTTCCATCAACTGAAATCTGGACACCACGGGAAAACCACTTCGAAATAATGAAAACCAAGAGAGGTTATTGTAGAAGGTCCCAACATGATCCCATGTGATCAGATGAGAATTTTCTAAGCATCACTTTGTCTGAGTAACCTCATGTTGAAGTTTGCAGCTATTTTTCCCTTTGGACCCTTAAGGGATCGATCTAGTTGAACGTAGCTCAGAGTGATTCTGTGTGTTTGGGTGCAAAAGAGGACCATTCCTAGCATAAAAATTCCTATTCAGATGCATTGGAATAGTTCATTTGGTCACACGAGTTGCAGAAAAAAATTTGCACTACTTTGCAACTTTCGACTACTTCCATTTGACACTTTTTTCATCAACTGAAAACTAGACACCACAGGAAAACCACTTTGAAATAAAAAAACCAATAGAGGTTATTGTAGAGGGTCCCAACATGATCCCATTGGATTAGACAAGAATTTTCTAAGCATCATGGTGTCTGAGTAACCTCATGCTGAAGTTTGCAGCCATTTTTCCCTTTGGACCCTTAAGGGATTGATTCGGTTGAACGTAGCTCAGAGCAATTCCGCGTGTTTGGGTGTGAAAGAGGACCATTCCTAGCATAAACATGCCTATTTAGACACATTGGAACAATCTATTTGGTTACATGAGTTGCATAACAAAAGTTGCACCACTTTGCAACTTTCCACTGCTTCCATTTGACACTTTTTCCATCAACTGAAAACTGGACACCATGGGAAAACCACTTCGAGATAATGAAAAATGAGAGACGTTATTGTAGAGGGGTCCAACATGATCCCATGGGATTAGATGAGAAGTTTCTAAGCACCACGGTGTCTGAGTAACCTCATGCTGAGGTTTGCAGCCATTTTGCCCTTTGGACCTTTAAGGGATCGATCCAGTTGAACGTAGCTCAAAGCGATTCCGCATGTTTGGGTGTGAAAGAAGACCATGCCTAGCATAAATATGCCTAGTCATATGCTTTGGAATAGTCTGTTTGGTCACATGATCTACAAAACGAAAGTTGCACCACTTTGCAACTTTCCACTACTTCCATTTGACACTTTTTTCATCAACTAAAAATCGGACACCACAGAAAAAAATTAGAGATAACAAAATTGAGAGAGATTATTGTAGAGGGGACCAACATGATCCCATCGGATTAGATGAGAAGTTTCTAAGCATCACGGTGTCCGAGTAACCTCATGCTAAATTTTGTAGCCATTTTTCCCTTTGGACCCTTAAGGGATTGATTTGGTTGAACGTAGCTCGAAGCAATTCCGCATGTTTGGGTGCGAAAGAGGAACATTACTAGCATAAAAATGCCTATTCAGACATGTTGGAACAGTTCGTTTGGTCACGTGAGTTGCAGAATCAAAGTTGCACCACCTTGCAACTTTCCATTGCTTCCATTTGACACTCTTTCCATCAACTGAAAACTAGACACCACAGGAAAAACACTATGAGATAACAAAAACTGAGAGAGGTTATTGTAGAGGGACCCAAAATAATCTCATAGGATTAGACGAGAAGTTTCTAAGCATCACAGTGTCTGAGTAACCTCATGCTAAATTTTGCAGCTATTTTGCTCTTTGGACCTTTCAGGGATCGATCTGGTTGAACAAAGGGTCTATACTCTAAACTTATCCAAACCTTACCAACTCTTGAGGCAGAAATTCTAAGGTGTCAAAACTTCAAAATCCACAATCAGATCTTAGTTATACCATTGTACAATGGGTAAACCACAAAACCCTCTATTGTAGCCTAAACCCTAGGGGTTTATTGAAAATGATACTTTCAAAGCTAACCACAACTTGATACCCTATACAAGCTCAAACAATCATAAAATAATGCTGCCCTACATGAAAACATAATTTGACTCTTCAAAACCACCATTTTTTTTAAAGAAAACTCACTTTTACACACATGGGTTTCACACCCCTCACTTTTAGACCTCCCCAATACTAACACATCATTCCCACACCTTAATATTGTTAGTGCAGACCCATTACTCAAGTTACAGAGGCTACAAAAAGAGGAATGGGTCAAAAATCTATTTTTATTGACTCAAAACCTTCAAATGTACAGGTTCGGGCCAATTTTAGAAAATTGATGATATTCTACTCCTTATTTTCCTTGATGAACAAAACCTACTGAATGGTGCTCCTGCACCAATCATACATTGACCTTCTTGTCCCTCCTAAATTTTGGACCACATCCATTACCTCCACATAAAACTCAACATCCTTGGTCTTCTTGGTTCCCATGCCTTGATATGGTTATGCAAATGAAAATGAATCAAAGTAATCATCTCCTTCTCAACTGGTTGGAAGAATTCATGCTTAATGCTTTGATACATGATATAATCTCTCTCATCTACTCTCATGGTTGAATACCAAAATCTATTATGGTGGGCCTCCAGAGTTCTAGTCATCTTTCTTCCTCTTCCACCAAATGTTGGCCCAATCCACACGTCTTCCAGCCTAATTGACTTTGTTTTTGAAAGCTAAAGTTTCTCTTGAGTCAGTAGTGTTGCTCTATTTGCCTTTTTAGACTCTTTCATTGCTACAGATCATCACTAGTATTTAATCATTTGTACCACATGTGGTTGATGTGCTTTGAATCCTTACATCTAAAGGAAATTTCCTCAACATAAATACTCTCTCAAGGTTAACAATCATACATTGACCTTCTTGCCCCTCTTAAAGTTTGGACCACATCCATTACCTCTACATAAAACTCAACATCCTTGGTCTTCTTGGTTCCCACGCCTTGATATGGTTATGCAAATGAAAATGAAGCAAAGTAATCACCTCCTTCTCTACTGGCTAGAAGAATGCATACATAGTGTTTTGATACATGATATCAACTCTCTCTTCTGCTCTCATGGTTGAATATTGAAATCCAGTATGGTGGGCCTCCAGAGTTCCAGTCATCTTTCTTCCTCTTCAACCAAATGTTGGCTTGATCCACACATCTGCCAGCCTAATTGGCTTTGTTTTTTGAAAGTTGAAGTTTCTCCTAAGTCACCAATGTAGCTCTCTTTTCCTTTTTAGACTCTTTCATTGCTACAAATCATCTTTGGGATTTAATCATCTATACCACATCATTGATGTGCTTTGAATCCTTGCATCTAAAGGAAATTTCCTTTACATAAATATTGCTAGGGAATTTTAATGTTGCCATTGTAGTTGGTATTAAAGTTGGTACCTGCAACATGTAGAGTGATTCTAATTCCACTTCTACATTAGCAGGTTCATATCCTTGATTTGACTCTTCCAAATTATTAGAATCAAAATCACTAGCTTCCATATTCAAAAATTCCTAACCAACATATTCAATAAATTTATTTGGATCATCAGTAATAGTCTTCAAAATTGGCTGCTAGTACAAGTTCATTTTGCTTTCATAATACTTTATAACCATGGAGTTCAGCCATTCCTTGATGCCATCAAGTGAAGATTGAGGAATGGTGTCAATGTGGAGTACATCCTGCTTGAAGTCTTTGAAGGCAATAGCCATATCAAATTCCTTTTGCCCAAGTCCTACTCTCTCAAGGTTAACAATCTCAATCTCACTAATAGCGATTACTAAGAAAGGTAATTCCACCAACTCTACCAAACAGTTTACCATAAGAATAATAAAAGAAGAGGCTTTGAAAGGAACTCCATGAAAACCAAGATCTCTAAATGGTACATATCAAAGTCTAGTTCAAAATATTTTAGATGAGGTTGCTCCCATAGCTCTATTACTCACTTGACAAATCCTTGAAACTCTGTATTGATTTTATTTTCCTATCCCTCTCTTGTTGTTCTTCCTCAATTTCATCAAGATCATACATTGACCTTCTTGAACCTCCTAAAGTTTGGACCACATCCATTACCTCCACATAAAACTGGACA
>VDFB02334274.1:0-78319 GCA_007258455.2 Sequoia sempervirens
AAAATTTTAAATGAAATGGAGATGGCGTGCAAATGTAAATGAGGAAAAACGCATTTCTACATGAAGGCGAATGGAGGTAGTATGGAGATATGTGGTTTTACAAAAACACGTTTTTAGTGTAAAGGCGGATTTTTCAGAAGAAAAACGCACTTTTGATAATAAACAGCAGCAAGATAAAACGCGTTTTTATGAAAGACATTAAAAATACCAATAAACATATAAAAATAACCATGATGAAAGCAAAAAATGGAAGGAAAAACGCATAAAAATAAAAAACGCGTTTTGAAACAGTCAGAAAAACGTAAAACGTGATATATATAAAAGACAATAACATTGATAAATGACAGTAAAACATTGAAAGAAAGAGAAATAAGTGCGAATCATACCTGGAACAAGTTGTAATACGCGAAAATGCAGAAACAAAAGCCCTAGACGCGTCCAAAAAGACAGAAAATGGCTATTTACTGGTTAAAATCCGAATTTGAAGCATCAAGGTCGACCAAATCTCCATGAAATGAGGAAATAAATGCAAAGAACAATTCAACCAGCTTGAATCTAGGAAAAATTGGACTTTTCAGAAGTTTTGACAATGAAAAATATCATCAAAGTTATGAATCGGGTTTTTTATGAAGCTTTTCATGCTCTTTTTTGCAAAATCGGGTTTTTTATGCAGTTTAACAATTTTGCTTTTAACCAATTCGCACTTTTCTGATAAAAAGACAATTTTCATTTTAGCAAAATTAAACTCTTATGAAAAATTCGGACTTTTTATGTCATTTAAGCAAAATCGGGTTTTTATGATAACTTAAACAATTTCGGGTTTTTCAAACACTTTAGCAATTTTGCCTTAGAGTCTAAATTTCCCTATTTGCTGAGTTGCTCAGAAAACCCGAAATTGGTCAAAAAGACATTAAAAACAAGTCAGAAATCGACGAAAACGGAAACGTAAAGAGGAAAAAGAGTAGCCCAAAGGTTAATCAACTTAAAACAGAGATTTTCCACCCTTTGCACCTCGTAATGCGTGCCTTGGAGAAGAAAAATCTCAAGTTTTAAGAAAATTTTGATTGGTTACCTAAATTTTGAAACGAGTTAAAAATTTAGGATAACAAACCCGATCTCAGATCAATCTTTGAGAAGAACTTGGCCCCATGTAGCTCATCAATGAGCTCATCTATTCTGGGGATAGGGTATCTGTTTTTGATGGTGCTTTGATTCAAAGCACGATAGTCCACGCACATGCGCATGGTACCATCCTTCTTCTTCACAAGAACCACTACAGATGCAAAAGGGCTCTTGCTTGGGCGTATGAAACCCATCTCCAAGAGTTCTTGAATATTCTTCTCGATCTCATCCTTTTGCCTCTTCGGATACCGATATGGAGTTGTGATCACCGGTTCAGCCCCTTCCTTGAGCTCTATGATGTGTTCTGAACCCCATTCAGGTGGTGGTCCAGGAGGCAAATCTGCAAAGACTTTACTCTTCTTCGTGAGTAGAGACTGAATATCAGGAGGAAGGTCACGTTTAGTCTCTACAGGACTATCAGGAAGGATCATGCATTCAGCAACCCAGTCAGATTGATCGTGACGGATCAGCCTTGCCATTCTTTTGAATGACACTACTCAAGGACCCCCATTGGACATTCCTCTCAGAACTATCTTCTTCCCATCCAATTGGAACTTGAGCTCCATAGTCTGCAAATTCAAGGAGATCTCCCCAAGAGAACGCAGCCATTGAATTCCTAGGACGGCATCAGTATCTCCAATGTGGACTACATAGAAGTCATCTTTGACTTCGTAATTTCCCAATTGCATGGTCATGTTCGAGATTTTCTTTGTGCAGGTAATATGGAACCCATCGGCAACCATGACCTTGAAACCTTCAAACTCCTCAGTTTGCAGCCCCTTCTTTGCTACCACAACTTCATCAATGAAGTTATGTGTTGCTCCAGTGTCGATCAAGGCAACGATTCGCTGCCCTTTGACCATCCCTCGAACCTTGAATGATTCGTTTCTTTGGAAGCTCGAAAGCTGAGCCAAGACTCCTCCACTTTCCTTCTCATCTCCGGACTCTTCTGGAGCTCTTTCTACTTCACTCTCCTCAAAATCAGATTGTTGGTCGAAAAATCAGAACTACTTTCACCAGCAGAATAGTACTCAATCTGATTGAATTTAACTCCCTTAGGGCAAACATGATCCTGAGACCATTTTTCCCTGCACCGGAAACACAACCCTTTTCTTCTGAGTTCATTCAGGGTTTCAGGATCCAATCTGGTGACATGAGGATTATAATGTTTGAACTCCTTATGCTGAGGTCGCAAAGGAGGTCTATGCTGAGGTCTTTTCCCTTTATCCCTTTTCTGAAAGGGGGAGTTAGATTGAAACTTCGCCTTAGGAGCAGCCCACTCCATGTTTCTTGCCTTCTTCATGGCCTCCTGTAGGGTTGGTGGATCAAAGGCTTTAATCCAACCTTTGAGTGGTTCTGTCAAACCTTCACTGAAAAGAATCACCAACCTCCTTTCTGTGATTCCAGTCACCATGACCCGAGAGTCTCTAAACTCAAAGAATGTAGCATCAACTCGCGCTATACCGTTCTCAATTGTGTAAGCCTTCAAATGAAATTTCGTGATCCTCTTTTTCAAACCTCTCTATGAGCCCTCCGTAGTGAACTCCGCCATGTTGTGATAGACCGATGACCTGTGAGCAACTAGGCTTATGGTACCATTGCCTATCTGGCACGCCACCCCATCAAGGTGTAGCCGAGTGAACTTGGATTGCTTCCTCTTCGCCATTATAACCGGAGCTAGATAGTTATCCAGCTTCTGAATCCAAGCTCGGGCTGAACTTGTATCACTCCCGTCAAAGTGTGGAAGTGTAACCTTGTTGACAGCTTGGTACAACTCTCCTTGATTTGATGGTCTTCTTTGATCAAAATGTCTCCCTTGCCCTTTGTTTTTTTTCTTATGGTCCATGAAATCATTGAAGGACATGTCCATCCTGATGTCGGCAGGTAGAGAGTCATACTCTGTACGGCCAAGCCTCAACTGCTCCACGAATGAAGCATTCTCTTCAGGATCTGGCTGAGTGACTACAGGAGCCACAAAGGTGGGTTTGAATGGCCTGGTGGAAATGTAAGTGTTGTTTGACACCGTCCGAGCTGCATGCTCATCATGCTGGTTTGAAGCACTATGCTCCCCTCTATGCCCTGAGTTATTCTGTGGAGTGGGGTTCTGACCCACTTTCCCCATCATGAGAGATACCATGTCCATCAAGGCATCCATCTTCCTTTCTTTCAAATATCTTCCCGGGACTCATAGATCTTTCCTTTCCTAATCACATTCTCGCTGGCAAACCCTCTGCCACCTCAAACCCATCTTCAAATCTCTCCAAGTATTCCATTCCTTGAGAAGACTCTAATGAGCCCTCAAGACTTCCGTATCGTCTCAATTCTCCTGGTTTTACAAAAGCTTGAACTGCTTTTCCAAACCTTTCAATCTCCCCTTTCGTAATGTACCTTTTTTCCGCCACCTATAGACGTACGATCACAGATTTATGCGATCTTGGCCTGATACCATTGAAATATTCCGAGCCAAATTTTTTCGATTTTTCAATTATCAGATTACAACATTACAATCAAGTACCCGTTAAGGTTAGAAGATAAACCCAAACGTACTGAAACAACTCTAACCAGTATGGCGCCGATGATGGCGAGCATTGGTCAGAGGGTCTTCTACTCTAAAAGCTGGAAAGGGAACTCGACGTCAAGTATGTGCTACCCAATCCAATGCGGAGTGAGGGGCGACCATATGACGGAGTGATTACACTAACAATGCTTGAAAGAGAAATGCTGAAAGCTGGAAACACTCGACACCCAGAATGTGCTTGCTAACCCATAATGGGAGAGTAGCTACCATAGGGCGGAGATGAATTAAATACAATGTCAAATGCTGAAAATAAGAAGACGATTACAATCTGATAAAGCAAGAATCTAATGGCTGTCAGTACTATTGCCAGCTTACAATTTGAGAAATGAAATCTTGCTAACAGTATAAACCAGCATATAATAGAGAGGTACAATAATCGTGAATTTAATTGCTGAGAAGTAAAGATCAACGGAATATAAACGAATAGATCCAACCCTTATTCTCCGACCGTGCAATCTTCAATCAAGTCTCCACTTTGTTTTTAAAGAGTACTTATCAATCAATAAACGGTTGGTGCAGAATTTATCCAATTGGTCGCAGACAGACCAAGGCTTCAAATGTAATAACCAAAGAACACGAATCCTTGAAATGCTCGGAACTTTCTTGTTTCTCATTCAAATTGCTCGAAATCAATTGCAAAACACTACTAAAAGATAGGCGCTCAAACTAAGAACATAAAACAGACTCAAAAGGCAAGCATTGATGAATGCACGAATTCCAAGGTAGAGCAGATGGTACAGCCCAGATCAGGGGCGATTTTCATTTATAAAATCATATACTTCTCCAAAAAATCCACAATCTTACACACTGGGGCGCCTAGCCTAGACCAATGGATTTATGCAATACCCACAACCTATATTTTTGTATTTTTGGATTTATGAAATAAACATCAGATCTGCTGAAGCAAAAATGCTAAAACCAGAAAACTACAATATGCCAAAACTGAACCTAAATGGACAAATGCAGATTACAATGCACGATTTCCAATGAACTCACAAACTAGACTAAAATCATCACTAGTTGTTATCTCACAAACAAGAAGCGATGCCCGAGCTAGGAGGCCTTCATTCCTCGAAGCAAATCCAGAGCCAATCCGGCAGCATAACAGTATAGTCGACCAAAGATAATGAAATGATGCTCAAGTCTCCTTTTTTATAAGTTTCGGTTGACTTCACGAAACCCTAAAATCCAACACAATGACCAAACCCTAGCTCTTTCTTCAAGATGGCGTCCTTTTCCATTTTTGCTCAATATTCATATTTTAATTAAAATCACACCTTGATAAATGCGCCCAAATTAACTTGCTTTGACTTTGGAAAATTCATCAAAAATTAAATATAACCTTAATGATGGCGCCACCCTTCAAGTCCACCTTTTAAAACAACGTTAAGTCATTTGACTAGGCCAAGGTAATAAAATAACATTTAAATTATAATGTTATTTTTTAAGTGAAATGAGCTCAACTCCCCAACACTGCATTCTGAAGCCCGAAACTGAACACGCCACTTGAGTCAACTGAAGGGAAAAATCACAAAAAAATCAAAACTTCAGAAAACATCAAAAAAGACAGACAGAATCGGAAACAGAGGGAAACTAGTGGTATCATTTATTTCATTTACAAGATGTGCTGGAAAGGTGTCGCAAGCATGGTGTTTCTCTTAATCCCAAAAAGTCTATCTTTGGGGTTACCGAAGGTAAACTTCTGGGACATGTTGTATCAAACGAAGGAATCAAGATTGATCCTGAGAGGGTAAACTCTATTCAAAATCTCCCTTTGCCATCTAGTAAGAGAGCTGTTCATTCTTTCTTTGGGAAAGTGAATTTCTTGAGGAGATTTGTCCCAGATTTTGCTGAGAAAACACGTCACATCATTGATATGATGAAAGGGAAAGTTGTTTTTCGTTGGAATGATGAAGGAAAAGCTGCTTTTGCTGAAATCAAAGATGCAATTGCTCACTCTCCAGTGCTGGTTAGTCCAGATTACACTAAAGATTTCATTATGTACAGTTATGCTTCAGAGCATACCATGTCTGCTATTTTAATGCAGCAAAATTCAGAAGGGATTGAGTCTCCCATTGCCTTCATGAGTTGTCCATTAAAGCTTCATGAGCTCAAATATTCTACAGTTGAGAAGAATGCTTTTGCTGTTGTGAAGGCAGTCAAGTATTTCAGGTTCTATATTCTCAATTCTCATACAATAGTGTTAGTTCCGGATACAGCTGTCAAATCCATTTTGACACAGCAAGATTTTGGTACAAAAAGAGGAAATTGGGTAGCTAAAATCCAAGAGTATGATTTAGAAATAAAACCTACCAAGCTTGTTCGTGGCAGAGGTTTATGTCAGCTGATGGCTGAAAGCAGTTCAGAGGAAAGTGAAGAGGAGATTTATGAAGACCTTCCTAAAGTGTTGTTTGTCAACACTACTGATGAGTGGTATTCAAATATTGCTTATTTTCTGACTTATGGTGAATGTCCAGCTCATCTCTCTTTCAAAGAAAAGAGAAATTTAAAACTCAAAGCTGCAAACTACGTTCTTTGGGATAATGGTTTGTACAAAAGGACTCTTGATGGTAACTTTTAGCGTTGTGTTGATAAGGCGCAGCAAGACAGGTTGCTTGAATCTTTTCACAATTTGGCATGTGGTGGCCATTTTTCTCCATCAGTAACTGCTCACAAGATCTTGAGGGCTAGGTATTATTGGCCTACGCTTTTTCAAGATACATATAAATGGGTACGTAAATGTACACAATGCCAGCAATTTGTTGGAAAGCAAAAGATGATGGCTCAGCCGTTAAAACCAGTTGTGATAGAAGAGCCTTTCAGGCAGTGGGGAATCGATTTCATTGGCGTCATTAACCCTCATTCAAGTGCTGGACATACTTTTGTTCTTGCTGCAACAGACTATTTCACCAAGTGGGTAGAGGCTATTCCTGTAAAACATGCTACTTCTGAAACAGTGTGTAGATTTTTGAAAGAAAACATCATATCGAGATTTGGTGTTCCTTATAAGGTGGTGACTGACAATGCATCCTCTTTCTCATCTTATGAGGTAACTCAGTTTTGTTTTGATTATAGCATAATATTGGCCCATTCTTCAGATTATTACCCTCAAGGAAATGGTCAAGCTGAATCGAGTAACAAAAATCTGATTACTATTATCCGGAAGCTTGTTGATGAAAATCAAAGATCATGGCATAAAGTGTTGTATGATGCTTTGTGGGCTGATCGCATTACACCCAAGAGGGCCATTGGCATGTCTCCTTTTCAGTTGCTCTATGGAGTAAATGCAGAAATTCCTATTACATTGGAACTTTTAGCCCTCAAGTTGATCAAGGCCGTAGAAGATGCTACGTTTGAAAGTTCTCTTGATAAACGAATAATGTTTCTCTCTCAGTTAGAGGAACAAAGATCACAAGTAGTGGATCGTATCAATGACCATCAGAAGCAAGTTAAAGCTCTCTTCGACAAAAAAGCAAAGCAGAAGGTCTTCCAAGTTGGTGATCACGTCTTGCTTTGGGATAAAAAGGAGGGAACCAAAAGGAATGCATGGGAAATTTGATTCTCTTTGGCGTGGTCCTTTTATAATTCATCAAGTAATTGGTGAGAATAGCTTTCTACTGGCGTATCAAGATGGCACTCCGTTCCCACTTCCTTACAGTGGGCAGCATCTAAAACACTACTTTCAGTAGAGTTTTAGATTAGTTTCTGTATATAAAGTTTTAGTCTTTTAGTCTTTTTAGTCTTTTTAACCTTTTGAGTCTTTTCTTTGTGTTTTGTTTAATGACTCCGTCACCCAATGAATCCTAAGGCACTTCCAGATTCTGGATTCTACTACCTTCGTTTTCGAAGGCAGTTCCCCAGTCGGAGCCAGCTGTTATCCCAAATTTTTGACTCGTTTTAAAATTTGGATAACCAATCAAAATTTTCATAAAATTTGAGACTTTTCTTCTCTAAGGCACGCATTACGAGGTGCAAAGAGTGACAAATCTCAGTTTTAAGTTTATTAACCTTTGGGCTACTCTTTTTCCTTCTTTCGTTTCCGTTTTCGTCAATTTCTGAGTCGTTTTTGGTGTCTTTTTGACCAATTTCGGGTTTTTAAAGCAACTCAGCAAATAGGGAAATTTTAACTTAAAAGCAAAATTGCCAAAGTGTTCAAAAATCCCGAAATTGCTTTAGTGACTTAAAAAGTCCGAATTGCTTCATGCAAAATTGTTGTTTGTTTAAAAAGGTCCGACTTTATTTTAAACATTTGTAAAAACTTTCAAAAAGAGAGAATTTGTTTAAAATAAAATTGCGTTGGTTCCTTAAAAACCCGATTCATGTTTTTATTGACATTTTTCATTGCAAAAGGCTTCAAAAATTCCGACACCATATTGATTCGAGCTATTTGAATCCTTGTTTGCTTTTACTTCCCTATTTCATGGAGATTTGTAATGTCCCCTTCTCAAACCTGATCGTTCCTGTGACCGTTGGCCTTTTTCTGGAAACCCGAAGGCTAGTCGGAAGGTAAAATTAGGGTTTCCTATTTTTGAGGATGTCTTTGCTCGAAGTTGGTGGATTCAATGGCGGATTCTTTCTGGGTTTTCAGAGAGCTTCGCAGTGGTGTGTTCATCTCGGCATTCTGAGCATTTCCAGGAATTTACTATTTTTAGTAAATTCTATTTTTGGCAGTAAACAGGATGGTCTCAGGCAGTTGACCTTCCCCTTCAGTTGACTCAAGTGGCGTGTTCAGTTTTGGGCTTCAGAATGCAGTGTTGGGGAGTTGAGCTCATTTCACTTAAAAAATAACATTATAATTTAAATGTTATTTTATCACCTTGGCCTAGTCAAATGACTTAACGTTGTTTTAAAAGGTGGACTTGAAGGGTGGCGCCATCATTAAGGTTATATTTAATTTTTGATGAATTTTCCAAAGTCAAAGCAAGTTAATTTGGGCGCATTTATCAAGGTGTGATTTTAATTAAAATATGAATATTGAGCAAAAATGGAAAAGGACGCCATCTTGAAGAAAGAGCTAGGGTTTGGTCATTGTGTTGGATTTTAGGGTTTCGTGAAGTCAACCGAAACTTATAAAAAAGGAGACTTGAGCATCATTTCATTATCTTTGGTCGACTATACTATTATGCTGCCGGATTGGCTCTGGATTTGCTTCGAGGAATGAAGGCCTCCTAGCTCGGGCATCGCTTCTTGTTTGTGAGATAACAACTAGTGATGATTTTTAGTCTAGTTTGTGAGTTCATTGGAAATCGTGCATTGTAATCTGCATTTGTCCATTTAGGTTCAGTTTTGGCATATTGTAGTTTTCTGGTTTTAGCATTTTTGCTTCAGCAGATCTGATGTTTATTTCATAAATCCAAAAATACAAAAATATAGGTTGTGGGTATTGCATAAATCCATTGGTCTAGGCTAGGCGCCCCAGTGTGTAAGATTGTGGATTTTTTGGAGAAGTATATGATTTTATAAATGAAAATCGCCCCTGATCTGGGCCGTACCATCTGCTCTACCTTGGAATTCGTGCATTCATCAATGCTTGCCTTTTGAGTCTGTTTTATGTTCTTAGTTTGAGCGCCTATCTTTTAGTAGTGTTTTGCAATTGATTTCGAGCAATTTGAATGAGAAACAAGAAAGTTCCGAGTATTTCAAGGATTACTGTGTTGCTGGTTATTCTGTTGAAAGCGCAGGTCTGTCACAGCAGATTGGATAATTCTGCAACTTCGTTATTGATTGATGGCGATAACTCTTTAAAAGCAAAGTGGAGACTTCAGTGAAGATTGCACAAGTCTGGAGAATAAGGTTGGATCTATTCATTTGCTATTCCCGTTGATCTTTACTTCTCAGCAATTAAATTCACGATTATTGTACCTCTCTATTATATGCTGGTTTATACTGTTAGCAAGATTTCATTTCTCAAATTGTAAGCTGGCAATAGTACTGACAGCCATTAGATTCTTGCTTTATCAGATTGTAATCGTCTTCTTATTTTCAGCATTTGACATTGTATTTAATTCATCTCCGCCCTATGGTAGCTACTCTCCCATTATGGGTTAGCAAGCACATTCTGGGTGTCGAGTGTTTCCAGCTTTCAGCATTTCTCTTTCAAGCATTGTTAGTGTAATCACTCCGTCATATGGTCGCCCCTCACTCCGCATTGGATTGGGTAGCACATACTTGACGTCGAGTTCCCTTTCCAGCTTTTAGAGTAGAAGACCCTCTGACCAATGCTCGCCATCATCGGCGCCATACTGGTTAGAGTTGTTTCAGTACGTTTGGGTTTATCTTCTAACCTTAACGGGAACTTGATTGTAATGTTGTAATCTGATAATTGAAAAATCGAAAAAATTTGGCTCGGAATATTTCAGTGGTATCAGAGCCAAGATCTTGCCATCCTGTGATCATTTTGTCTATGAGTGACAGAGAAAAAAGGTACATTGCAAGGGAAGACAAAAAGGTTGGAAAACAGTTCCAGCTTTATCAGGCTCCAGAGGGTCAGACAGCTTCAGAAGTCTTGAGGGCTCATTGGGAGTCTTCTCAAGAATCAGATATGGCAGAGGGTGAAAGATCAGTTGGGGGTAACGAAAGGTTTACCAACAACAAAGATGACAGTGGGAAAGGAAGAGAAAGATCTATGAGTCCCGGGAAGAGATTTGAAAGGAAGATGGATGCCTTGATGGACATGGTATCTCTCATGATGGGGAAAGTGGGTCAGAACACCACTCCACAGAACCACTCAGGCCACGGAGGGGAGCATAGTGCTTCCAACCAGCATGATGAGCATGCAGCTCGGACGGTGTCAAACAACACTTACATTTCTTCCAGGCCATTCAAACCCACCTTTGTGGCTCCTATAGTCACTCAGCCAGATCCTGAAGAGAATGCTTCATTCGTGGAGCAGTTGAGGCTTGGCCGTACAAAGTATGACTCTCTACCTGCCGACATCAGGATGGACATGTCCTTCAATGATTTCATGGACCATAAGAGAAAAAACAAAGGGCAAGGGAGACACTTTGATCAAAGAAGACCATCGAATCAAGGAGAGTTGTACCAAGCTGTCAACAAGGTTACACTTCCACACTTTGACGGGAGTGATACCAGTTCAGCCCGAGCTTGGATTCAGAAGCTGGATAACTATCTAGCTCTCAGACCTATGGCCGAAGAGGAAGCAATCAAGTTCACTACGCTACACCTTGATGGGGTGGCGCATGAATGGTGGTACCATGGCCTAGTTACTCTGGGTCATCGGTCTATCACAACTTATGATGAGTTCACTACCAGGCTCATCGAGAGGTTTGAAAAGAAGGATCCTGAAATTCATTTCAGAGAGCTTGCACAATTGAGACAGTATGGCACAGTTGATGCCTACATTGCTGAGTTTTAGAGACTCTCAGTCATGGTGACTGGAATCACGGAGAGAAGACTGGTGATCCTTTTCAGTGAAGGTTTGACAGAACCACTCAAGGGTTGGATTAAAGCCTTTGATCCACCAACCCTACAGGAGGCCATGAAGAAGGCAAGAAACATGGAGTGGGCTGCTCCTAAGGCGAAGTTTCAATCTAACTCCCCTTTTCAGAAAAGGGATAAAGGGAAAAGACCCCAGCATAGACCTCCTTTGCGACCTCAGCATAAGGAGTTCAAACATCATAATCCCCATGTCACTAGGTTGGATCCTGAAACCCTGAATGAACTCAGAAGAAAAGGGTTGTGTTTCCGGTGCAGGGAAAAATGGTCTCAGGATCATGTTTGCCCTAAGGGAGTTAAATTCAATCAGATTGAGTACTATTCTGCTGGTGAAAGTAGTTCTGATTTTTCCGACCAGCAATCTGATTTTGAGGAGAGTGAAGTAGAAAGAGCTCCAGAGGAGTGCGGAGATGAGAAAGAAAGTGGAGGAGTCTTGGCTCAGCTTTCGAGCTTCCAAAGAAACGAATCATTCAAGGTTCGAGGGATGGTCAAAGGGCAGAGAATCGTTGCCTTGATCGACACTGGAGCAACACATAACTTCATTGATGAAGTTGTGGTAGCAAAGAAGGGGCTGCAAACTGAGGAGTTTGAAGGTTTCAAGGTCATGGTTGCCGATGGGTTCCATATTACCTGCACAAAGAAAATCTCGAACATGACCATGCAATTGGGAAATTACGAAGTCAAAGATGACTTCTATGTAGTCCACATTGGAGATACTGATGCCGTCCTAGGCATTCAATGGCTGCGTTCTCTTGGGGAGATCTCCTTGAATTTGCAGACTATGGAGCTCAAGTACCAATCGGATGGGAAGAAGATAGTTCTGAGAGGAATGTCCAATGGGGGTCCTCGAGTAGTGTCATTCAAAAGAATGGCAAGGCTGATCCGTCACGATCAAGTTGACTGGGTTGCTGAATGCATGATCCTTCCTGATAGTCCAGTAGAGACTAAACGTGACCTTCCTCCTGATATTCAGTCTCTACTCACGAAGAAGAGTAAAGTCTTTGCAGATTTGCCTCCTGGACCACCACCTGAACGGGGTTCATAACACATCATAGAGCTCAAGGAAGGGGCTAAACCGGTGATCACAACTCCATATCGGTATCCGAAGAGGCAAAAGGATGAGATCGAGAAGAATATTCAAGAACTCTTGGAGATGGGTTTCATACGCCCAAGCAAGAGCCCTTTTGCATCTGCAGTGGTTCTTGTGAAGAAGAAGGATGGTACCATGCGCATGTGCGTGGACTATCGTGCTTTGAATCAAAGCACCATAAAAAATAGATACCCTATCCCCAGAATAGATGAGCTCATTGATGAGCTACATGGGGCCAAGTTCTTCTGAAAGATTGATCTGAGATCGGGTTACCATCAGATTCGAATGAGGGTATCTGATGTGGAGAAGACAGCTTTCAGATGTCACTATGGCCATTTCGAATTCTTAGTCATGCCATTTGGGTTGACTAACGTCCCGGCCACCTTTCAGTCTTGCATGAACCGGGTTTTTCAGAATTAGTAAAGGAGATTTGCGTTGATATTTTTTGATGACATTCTGATTTACAGCAAGACTTGGGAAGATCATCTCAAGCACTTGGAGGAAGTGCCTAGTATCTTGGAATCGGAGAGTTTGTTCGCAAAAGCTTCCGAATGTGAATTTGGAATGGAGTTATTGTACCTTGGCCACATAATCAGTGCTGAGGGAGTAAAGGTGGATCCGGAAAAGATCAAAGCAGTAGTTGATTGGCCACCACCTGAGAATTTGACTCAGTTGAAAGGTTTTCTGGGTCTTTGTGGTTTCTATCGGAGATTCGTCAAGGGGTATTCACAGAATGCTGCTCCTCTTACTGATCTCACCAAAAAGGGAGCCTTTGTTTGGTCAGAAAAGTCTCAAATTTGGATATGTCCTCCTAGGAATATCCTTGTATGGAGCAGCAAAAGAAGCTTGTGAAACTTGCTTCTTCAAAGCGAGAAGTTCATTAGCCAACTTCTGTACCATAGGATCAGTAGAAGTTGAAGGGGAAGACTCATAAATGGAATTTCCTTTGAATCGATTAGGATCCTTCCGGATTTTTCCAGCCAAGAT
Source organism: Sequoia sempervirens (assembly GCA_007258455.2). NCBI lineage: Eukaryota > Viridiplantae > Streptophyta > Pinopsida > Cupressales > Cupressaceae > Sequoia > Sequoia sempervirens. Next base: position 13,233 of record VDFB02334274.1, read on the forward strand.
CAAATTATCTTCAATCTCTGTAGCAAGAACTTGAGCATGAGCCAAAGTTGTTGGAGTTGCCCTTCTCAGAAGAAAACTGACTTCTGGTAGCTAAGTGTTGATGAAGAAACACTTGAGATTTGCAGGAGTGGGCTGAGAATCAGTAGGAATTCTGTTTGCTAGTTTATTAAACTTTGCAATGAATTCACGCATATTCTCATGTGTATCCTTCTTCGTTTGAGTCAGTTGAGCCAACAATGCATGTTCATCTTCGGCAGGCTTGAAACGTTTCTTTCATTTTTCGCCTTATACTCTAAAAACGCGTTTTTTATTTTACCATCCATTTTCAGCAACAAACTTTCATTACATTTAGCCTTCATTCCATCTTCCATGCCCATTTCCTTCATTTTCATTCATTCACCGCAAAACATCCATTATCATTTTCCACAAAAATAAATATTCAACTTTCATTCTTATTTCGGGTTTTGAAAACCAAAATGCAATTTTAGGATTTGCAGTTGAAATAACAATTTTCAGAATTGCAAAATTGAAAAATTGTTAAACTTCCAAAAAATCCCGACTGCCTTAGCAAAAATTGTCAAAGCTCTTTAAAATCCAGAAATCACAAAAAGCAGAAATTGCTAAAGCATCAAAAAGTTCCGAAATTGTTGAAAGCATACAAAAACCCGAAATGCCTTAAAAAGCATAAAAGTTGACCTTTTTGAATGAAATTTCAAATCCAAGCCAAAAATCTCTTTGTCTTGCTGCTGTTTCAAGAAGACAACTTGTTATTTTTGACTGCCACCATCCTGCCATTTTTCCATCAAATTCCAATTTGTCTTCAACATCCACCTTCCATCATTCTTCCAAAGACCATTTCATTGTCTTAGGGTTTGAGTTTCACCATGTCCACTCACGTTGATGCTGATGATGTTCTGACCTTATGGGGTTTTCACCGCAGTCTTGCAGATTCCTGTTCAATGACAGACGAGCCAACTTCTCCTAAAAGTAAAAAGATGAAATACAAGTTTGATAAATATCAGAGTGAGATTTCTCCGTCTCATGTTGTTTCAAATATTGATGAGATCAAGGACACAGAAATAGGGCATATTGATATGTCCGAGTTTCTTGGGAGAGCTGAGAAATCTACTTCTTCTGATATGCAAAAATTGCTGAAGAGTCATATTCATCTGGTGTTCTCTTTTCCTGTTGCTGCCCTAGAACCAGAATTCGTCCTTGCATGTGCAACACACTTTGATAAAGAATCCAGAACAATCAAGGACGATGATGGCAACGTGGTTATCAGACTTGATGCTGAAACAATCAACAGAGTTTTCAGAGTTCCTGATGCAACTACATATTCAGAGATCTCATTGAAGAGTGCTCACAGACATTTTGAGTAGAAAAAGAGTGATTGTATTAGACATATCAATTCTAAGTGGCTTCTCAAATCACGACCTTGTGTGACCCGGATACCCAAGTTGTATCGGTCTGATTTTATAGAGGAAATTAATGATATGATCACTCTTCTGAGCATAATAGCAGGGTTGAAGGTTTCTAATGTGTTTGAAAACTGGATGTATAAGTTCATGGTAGTTATTAAAAAAGCACATCATCCGATATTCTGGGGAGAAATAATCAGTGACAGTTTGTGTGAACAGCTTGCACAAGTCCCTACCACTCTTACCTTCTATATGAACTCGTACTTGGTTTATATAGCAGCTTCGTTGAGACATTTTCCAGGCCTATCTCCTGAAGGTGACAGATCGTTGGTGCCTGTATGGAAATATTATGATCAGCTGACTTTTATTCGAAGCCGAGGGCATTATAGAAGGGTTCAAGATGCCTTCTTTGGTTATTTTATGTGTTTGTTTGACAAAGAACTAACAAATAACAGGGTATCTGAGGCAGCTTGGAATAAAGTTAATCAGTATGGCTGCTTGTTTCTTCAATTTCCTACCTTCACTTATATGAGAGTTGGATGCTTTGAAGACCAACCTTATATGCTTCCAAGATATCCGACTGATAAGATCATTCTGATGGAGCTGGGAAGACAGTTGATGGCATTTCATTCACGTCAAGCTACGCAACATAAGTCTGGAATTGGTATTTCTTCACATAATCCATTGGTAATCGGCAGGTATTCTCTGACAACTTCTTCAAGAGCCAAAGCAATGGAGACTGAACTTCAGGAAATAACATTGAAGAGATTCCAGGCAAGAGCAGATTTTGATTATAGAAGAATGAAAGATATAATAAAAAGAGCCTTCACTCATGTTCACCGCATTGAAGACATTTGGGCAGTTGCTATTTCAGATGTGACAACCTTGGATCTTCCTCCATGGTTGAATTCAATTGCTCCAAAAAGAAAGAAACAAGCAGTGTCTCCTGATATTTTTGATTTCCAAAAATTGAAGAAATCAAAACCGATGGTTACAAAGAAAGCAAAAACAGTCTCACAAGTGTTTGTTGACAGCAATAGAATGAAATATGCTGAGATTGCAGAGCCTCTTGTTGATAAACCACATGAAGAGATGCAGGTGTCTGATTACAGGTTTACTAGGGTGGAATTGGGCAAACAGACTCATGCCAATATGATGCAAGATGCTCAGAGTTCAGTGACGATTTTGACACAAAGCTATAATGAACTTCTAGCTAAAAAGGAAAAGCTCAAAGAAGACAATGCTCAGCTGGTTTCAGTTATTCAAAGGATTACAGGATCATCAGAAGCAGTTGATTCTTTATCTACAGCTCCTCCTAATGAATCAATTAGGCAATTAGAAAGAATTGCACAAAAGGCCAAAGCAGTTGATTCATGGATAACTCAGCTGATTGATCAAAGTATTCCAATGATTGAGAAGACCTTGCAAGTTCTCAAGAATGTCAGAATAGCAAAGATAAAGCTAAATCAGACTTTGGAAGCCTTCAAACAAAGTTTGGAATCACTTGAAAAAGATTTAAAAATCTGGCATGAGATAGATCAAGTCAAGATACAAATTCTATGCAGCAACTCTATCTTGCCAAACAGAGAGAAGTACATAGAATTTGAAGAACTTATGACAAATAAGTCATTAGTCATTCAAGATCTTATCAAAGATATCCACGCCACTTTAGAAATGAATGATGAAGTTCAGCAGGATATTCTTTCAAGTTTTGAGAAGATCTCTTGTACAGTTTTGAATCAAGAAGGTGAATTACTTGCAGCTGATTCAGTCACTACAGAAATGGCAGCCAATCTTCGTCAACAAATGGAATCAGAGCAGTTTTCTATGGATTCAATTCATAAGCTTGTTAATCATCAGACAATCCTTGATAAGATGCAAACTTCCTATGAAGAACATAGACTGGCAACAATCAGATACTTTGATGTAATCTTGAAGACAGTTGCAGTAGCCAAGAACACATTGGGTCCAGATCCGAAAGAATTGCAAACTATCATCAACAAATTCTTATCTTTCAAAGATAGGAATGATACAAGATTGAAATTTTAGATTGTTTTATGTATTTTTACTTTCGACAAAATATATGTAAAAACAAATTTTGCAATTGCAAGTGTTCTTTCCTTGCAGTTTTCGAAAATGTAATTACATGTAAAATCTTACAAGACAAATCACAATTTGGATTGTAATTTTGAATAAGTCAATCGCAATTAGTTATCGGTTGAGAGATTTTCTCAAGTTTGTTGAGATCCTCCCACCTTTTTCTCCAGACCTTCCTCCTATAAATACTTGAGGGGTCTATTGTAATAGATATCTTTTTAGCAAGCAAGAAAACTCTGCAGAATTTTGTACTCATAAAGTCTTTGAGCTTTATAGTGGAATATTGTGAATTTTCAAGTAATATCAAGAAGCTGGAATTTCAGACTTTGAGCTGAATTCTCATTTTTGCATCCTTAATGTTCTTATGTCATTTTGGGGCATCATTTTGTGATTACTTGAGAGTTGTAGAAGATTGCTAGAGAGAGATTCGATTTAAATATCTGCAGTCTTTGTGCTGTAAATGTGAAGATTGAATTCATAGTTAGTATTAGAAATTGAGAAGAATTATAAGTCTTTGTGCTCATAGTATTTCTCATTTAAAGTAGTCAAAAGATACATCGTAATTACAGTCTTTGAGCTGTTTTATGCTGTATATTTTCATCAAGTAATTATTCTGAAAAGGGTAGATAGGATCTCATTCCTCAAGACTTTGTGCTTATTGGTTGTTTTCCCGTCCCGGAGGAAGTAACGGAAGTCTTTGTGCTTTCAGGAAACTTTATTTCCTCTTTCTTAATTTCACTGTGTAGCTGCTGTAATAAATTTTATCCACATGTATTGTTTCTTTTCTGTGAAGAGAGAAGAACGTAATCTTTCCTGAAATAAGAGGAACGATTGCTATCCTACCCGTATCAGTTTTATTTAGTTAAAGGGGGAGCCTTCCCTAAATTAGGAGAGTTTAATCTCACGTGCTGTGGTTGAAATCATCATTTTGTATACTTTCACAAGAATACAAAATTTCCAACCAACAAGTTTCAGCTTTACTATCTTTACATTAGTCATTACGTCAAGGCCCTTTTTAATCACTTGAGTACTTTGATTTATCAATTGATCAACCCAAGAATCAATTGCTCTTGCTTTTTGTCCAGCTTTTTCAATTTGTTTGATGGATTCTTCAGAAATAGAGGAAGAGAATGAATTAACCATCTCTGAAGATTTGGTAATTTTTTGAATTACTGATATGTTAAGATCCAGACAAATTTTTTTTTGTTTTTGCAATGAGATTACAATTCAACACGCACCCGTTAAGGTTAGCACTAAAGCAAAACGATGCAGAAAGTAACTCTAACCAGAATGTACACCAGGATTCCGATGTGGGCAAGGTGTGAGCATTGGTCAGAGGATCTAATGCAGATGCAAACTGAAAGGAACTCTAACCAAGAATGCGCCTGTGCAGACGAGCATATGGTCAGAGGATCAATGCATGATGAACTCAAGTAACCCTAACCAAGAATTGCGCCGAATGATGGCGAGCATATGGTCAGAGGGTCCCTAAACTACTCAACTTGAAGTAAATAGGCGGCAAGCGAGCCTCTTCCACTTATTCAGTGGGAAATTACAAGAAATTTCAAAGAAAAATTGAGAAGTGCTAACAGTACTACTGTGCAACATACAATGTATTAGAGAGCCTGCAAGAATCACAAGGATTAGGAACTTCCAAAGCTGTATCAATTTAAGAAACCTCTCCAACACTCTCAAACTCTTTGAATATCAACTTCTCACTCAACTACTGATTTTCTTAAGTCTGATATGACTGATTTTTGACAGAAAATGCACAGAACAGCAACACAACTTACTAAAATGCTCACAAAACGCTCAAAACTCACCCAAATCATGTGAAACTAAATGCATTCAACTCCTAGTATGATGGCGGCCCCTAAGTGACTGAGAAACCAACCCAAATGACTCTAATTTATTTTGCACGGAATTCAAGGCACACTCAGAAATGTACGGCCCTCAAGGAGGGGCGATTTTGCTCCATAAAATCCATTTCAAAAGATTAAAATCTGATAATTTGCATACTTGGTCGCCCTTGGCATTAAATCTGATTGGTCCAATACCCAGAACAGCAATATTTTATTTTCAAAAGGTACGAGCAATTCTTACAATCAGCTGTGAAGATCAGCAACTATAAAATGAACAGAAAATGCAAGCTACAACTCCAAAAATGCTAGACATTCAACTGAAATGCAATAACAAACCTATTACAACTATCCTCTCAACTAGTTGCTATCTTTCAAGCAAGAAGATGAGCCATTGCTAGGAGGTATGCTTTCCTCGAAGCGAGTGTTTGAAGACAATTCAGCAGCATAACGGTGTAGTAGACAAAAAATCCCAAATGAAGAGCTGAGGCCTAAATATAAAGACATGAAGAGAGCCTTCCAGAAGCTTCAAGAAGGGCGCCCAAAACCCTAATTTTGAATTCAACATTTCCCTCCAAAAGCTGGCGTCCTTTTTCCCTTAATGAAATATTTCACCTTTTAATAAAAGTCAAACTCCTCAAGTAGGCGTCCATTTCATTTAGCCCAATATTTGACTTTAAAAATATAATTTATCTCTCAATGAAGCATCGACCCTTTAGGTCCCCTTTTTAAAAACAACATAGAGTTGTAATGCTAGGCAAGGGGGTGTTATAATATTAAAATATAATATTATAATGTGAAAATACTTATCTCTCCAAGGAAAATGCACCCAAAGGCCAAAACTGAAGTGCCAGCTAAACCAACTGAAGAAGAAGACCAATTGAACTGAACCCAACCTGTCCACTGCCAAAAATCGAATTTACTAAAAATAGTAAATTCATGAAGTTGCTCGGAATGCCAAACTGACCATACCACCGCGAAGCTCTCTGAAAACCCAGAAAGAATCCGCAATCCGATTTCCAAACTTCAAGCAACAACCACCTGAAAATTAGGAAACCCTAATTTCACCATCCGAGTAGCCTACGGGTCTCCGGAATAGGCCAACGGTCAACAGAAACGATCACATTGGAGAAGGGGCCATTACAGTCCGCCCTCCCCAAGATTGCTTGCCCTCAAGCAATTGCAAGTTTGGATGCTGTAGAATCTCCTCATTCTCCCAAGTAGCATCCTCCAAAGGTAAATTCTTCCACTTCACCAAGTACTCTTTGATTGTTCTCCTCCTCAAAGAACGCTCTTTGGAATTAATAATCTCTTCTGGAATCAAGGTCAACTGCCCTTCTTCATCTAAGGGAGGCAACTGTGATGAAGCAACAACGTTGTGTCCAAGTGCCTTTTTGAGGCGAGACACATGGAAGACGTTGTGGACCTTACTACTCGATGGTAGTTCCAACTCATAAGCCACTGCTCCAACCTTTTTGACAACTTTGAAAGGCCTATAGAAGCAAGGTTTTAGCTTCTCGGCTCCACTCTTCTTGAGTGTAGACTGTCTGTAGGGCTGAAGTCGGAGATAAACCATATCACCAACCTCAAATGAACGCTCAACACGCTGTTGATCAGCGTACATCTTCTGCTGATTTTGTGCCATTTGAAGGTTGTTCTTCAAGGATTTCAAAATATCTTGACTTTGTTGCAACCAATCCTTGGCTTGAGGAGCTTTGCTATCACTAAACACCAAATCAGCAAAGCTAGGGGCCTCATAACCATAGAGAGCCATGAATGGAGACATCCTTATTGACATGTGAAAGGATGAATTGTAGCAATATTCTCCAATGTGGAGCCATTTCATCCATGCTCTTTGCTGCTCCGAAACATAATTTTTGAGATAGCCCTCCAACCATTTGTTTACTATCTCGGTTTGACCATCAGTTTGAGGGTGATAACTAGTGCTAGGAGTAAGCACTGGACCACTTATCCTGAAAACTTCTTGCCAAAAGGTGCTTAGGAACTTGCTGTCCCTATCACTCACAATGTTTTTTGGCAACCCATGCAATCTGAACACTTCATGGAAAAACAAATCTGCAACTTGAGCTACTGAAAATGTGCTAGTGATGGCAAAAAAGTGAGCAAACTTGGTCAATCTGTCCACTACAACATAGATACAATCTTTGCCTTGAGCCTTAGGCAATCCCGTGATGAAATCCATCGAGATGCTTTCCCATTTTTTATTGGGAATGGGAAGTGGCTGTAGTAGACCAGCTGGAAGAGAGTGCTCATTTTTGTTCATTTGACAAGTGCTACACTCCTTGATGTAACGTTGAACTTCCTCTTTCAACCCCTTCCAAGAAAACCTTTCTCGAATCTGCCTATAAGTTTTGAAGTAGCCTTGATGACCAGCAAGTGGGATGTCATGGAAAGTCATCAAAATCTTCTTTTTGAGTTTGGAATCAGCCACCAAAAAGATTCTTCCCTTGTAATGTATCAAACCATCAATTACCTTGTACCTTTCATCATGAAAAGTACCTTCAATGATGCTGGTTGCAAACTGATTTTTGGCATAATCAGCAAGCAACATCTCCTTCCAATCAGCAGTAAGCTCACACAATGAGCTCAAATGAGGTCTCCTAGATAGAGCATCAGCCACAACGTTATTTTTCCCTTTGACATACTCAATGTCAAAATCGTAAGCTTGAAGCTTACTCACCCACTTTTGTTGTCTTTCATTCAAGTCCTTTTGATGCATGAAGTGCTTGAGACTATTGTGATCGGTCTTGACCACAAACTTGCTCCCCACCAGATACTGTCTGAACTTCGCTAATGCATGCATGATTGCAAGCATTTCCTTGTCATAGATGGAATAGGCCCTTTCAACGCCCCTTAGTTTTCTGCTTTCAAACACAATGGGATGCTTGTCTTGCATCAAAACAGCCCCAACACCTTCTCCTGATGCATCACACTGTAACTCAAATAGTTTGGAGAAATCTGGTATGGCCAATACTGGACAAGAACTCATGATTTTCTTGAACTTATCAAACACACTTTGAGCCTTTTCTGACCACATGAAAGCCCCCTTTTTAGTGAGGTCAGTAAGAGGAGCAGCACTTTGAGAGTAGCCCTTCACGAATCTTCTGTAGAAGCCACAAAGACCCAAGAACCCCTTCAAATGAGTCAAGTTCTCTGGAGGTGGCCAATCAACTATTGCCTTGATCTTTTCGGGATCAACCTTCACTCCATCAGCGCTGATTATGTGACCAAGGTAGAGCAGCTCTTTCATTCCAAATTCACATTTGGACTCTTTGGCAAACAAACTTTCTGATTCAAGAATGCTAAGCACTTCCTCCAAGTGCTTGAGATGTTCTTCCCACGTCTTGCTGAAGATGAGAATATCATCAAAGAAGATCAACACAAATTTCCTCAACTATTTCTGGAAAACTTTGTTCATGCAAGACTGGAAGGTGGCTGGAGCATTAGTCAACCCAAAAGGCATGACTAGGAACTCAAAGTGACCATAGTGGCATCTGAATGCCGTCTTCTCCACATCTGAACCTCGCATCCGAATTTGATAGTAACCCGATCTCAAATCAATTTTGGAAAAGAACTTGGCACCATGTAGCTCGTCAATGAGCTCATCTATTCGAGGAATGGGGTACCGATTTTTTATTGTCCTTTGGTTCAAGGCATGATAGTCCACACACATGCGGATGGTGCCATCCTTCTTCTTCACAAGAACAACAGCTGAAGCGAAGGGACTCTTGCTAGGACGAATGAAGCCCATCTCCAAGAGTTCTTTTATGTTCTTCTCAATCTCATCCTTCTGCTTCTTAGGACACCGATACGGTGTTGTGATGACTGGTTTGGCCCCTTCCTTGAGTTCAATGACATGTTCAGCTCCTCTTTCAGGAGGCGGCCCAGGAGGTAAATCAGCAAACACCTTACTCCTCTTGGTAAGTATAGACTGAATATCTGGAGGATAGTCCCTCTTTGTCTCAACTGGACTAGCTGGAAGGACCATGCATTCCGCAGCCCACTCAACTTGATCATGCCGAATCAGCCTCTCCATTCTTTTGAATGAAACTATTCGAGGACCACCATTGGACATTCCTCTTAACACCACCTTTTTTCCATCAAATTGGAACTTGAGCTCCATTGTTTGTAGATTGAGAGAGATTTCACCAAGTGAGCGTAACCATTGTATACCAAGTACTGCATCTGTGTCACCAATAGTAACCACATAGAAATCATCCTTGACTTCATAGTTGCCCAACTACATAGACATGTTAGGAACTCTTTGGTTGCATGAAATATGAAACCCATCAGCCACCATGACTTTGAATCCTTCAAATTCTTCTGTTTTGAGACCTCTTTTTGCAACCACTCCTTCGTCAATGAAATTATGTGTTGCCCCAGTGTCAATCAAGGCAACAATTCGGTGACCTCCAACTCCACCACGAACCTTGAAAGATTCGTTCTTTTGAAAACTAGAGAGTTGGGCAATAGGGCCCCCAACTCCTTGCTCATGATCGGACTCTTCTGGAGCCCTCTCTTCCTCGCTGTCCCCAAAATAAGACTGCTGATCAAACATATCAGATTCTGATCCATAATCAGAATAGGTCCCCATTTGATTATAATGCCCTCTTCCAGGACATCTATGACCTTTGGTCCAAGGCTCTAAACATGTATAACACTTGCCCTCCTTTCTGAGCTAATCACGTTGCTCTTCAGTCAGCTTAGGTGGAAACTTTTTGTGCTGATTTGAAAAATGTCTCTTATCCTTTTTATGGCCAAAGGGCTTAGGCGGAAATTTAGGCCTAGAGGCTGATAACTCCATACTTTGAGACTTCTTGATTGCTTCTTCAAGACTTGGTGGATCGAAAGCTTTAACCCACCCTTTCAAGGGTTCAACCATACCTTCAGAAAACAAAACAACCAATCTTCTTTCAGTGATGTTGGGCACCATCACAGAAAGTCTCTGGAAATCAGCAATGTAAGAATCCAAGGAGCCATGCTGCTTCAGTTGTGCAAGCTCACGAAATCTCACTTCAGGATCCTTAGTGTCGAACCTATCAATCAGCTTATTGGTGAATTCTTCGTAGGTTTGAATAAGGTTATGGCCAAGTGTGACCAAACCATGGTACCACCACTCATGGGCAGCTCCCTCCAAATGTAGTGTTGCAAACTTGATGGCATCTTCTTCTGGCATGGGACGAAGTGAAAGGTAGTTGTCTAACTTCTGAACCCACGATCTTGCTGAACACTTATCACTTCCATCGAAGTGAGCCAATGACACCTTCCCAAGAGCTTGTTGATAATCAGTTCTAGGAGCCATATGAGTACGGTTATCAAGTCTTCCTCCGTTTCTTTTGTTTCTTTGGTTCAAGAATTGATCAAAGGACCATTGGTCTCTAAGATCGGGGGGTAAGGTGGCATACTCCAAGTAGGCTTGCTTGGCATCATCTGCAAAAGGAATGGCAGCTTCAACTTGCGGTTCCTCCCTCTGAGTGAATGTAGGAAAGAGCGGCCTAGAAGCTGATCCGCTAGAGGTGGCCTCATGCTGACCAATAGTTCTACTTCCTCCATTACCATTGTTTCCATTGACTCCACTGTTTTCCCCTGTAGCATGGTTTTGATTAGGAATATGATTTAGAGGAGTTTGCTGGTCCATTCGTGCAAGTAACCGGGACATCATTTCAATCATCCCCTCAAACTTCTTTTCCATCCTTTCATCTCTTTCATCCATAGCCTGCTTATGACTTTCTACCATGTTCTCAACTGTTTTACCAGTATCTACTACTCTTCCTGTTTATCTCAAAGCCTCTGAAAAAGTATCTGCTTCTGGCACTGGCAGAAACTGTGTCTGTTGTCTTCTGGCCTGACTTCTGGTGAAGTATCTGCAATCACTGTCACTCGTCTGACAACTGAATCACGGTAGGGCACAGGTTGGCAGAATCATGGCTCTGATGCCACTGTAAAGATCCGGACAAATTTTTTTTTGTTTTTGCAATGAGATTACAATTCAACACGCACCCGTTAAGGTTAGCACTCAACCAAAATGATGCGGAAAGTAACTCTAACCAGAATGTACACTAGGATCCCGATGTGGGCAAGGTGTGAGCATTGGTCAAAGGATCTAATGCAGATGCAAACTGAAAGGAACTCTAACCAAGAATGCGCCTGTGCAGATGAGCATATGGTTAGAGGATCAATGCATGATGAACTCAAGTAACCCTAACCAAGAATGGCGCCGAATGATGGCGAGCATATGGTCAGAGGGTCCCTAAACTACTCAACTGGAAGTAAATAGGCGGCAAGCCAGCCTCTTCCACTTATTCAGTGGGAAATTACAAGAAATTTCAAAGAAAAATTGAGAAGTGCTGACAGTACTACTGTGCAGCTTACAATGTATTAGAGAGCCTGCAAGAATCACAAGGATTAGGAACTTCCAAAGCTGTATCAATTTAAGAAACCTCTCCAACACTCTCAAACTCTTTGAATATCTACTTCTCACTCAACTACTCATTTTCTTAAGTCTGATGTTACATCCCAAAATTGTGACATTACAATTTACCATTACTAGATAGAGTAAATGAGAATTTTGGAGGTAAATTAATGATGCTTGTACCTGGTTTTCAATATGAATGTTGTTTCATTTGATGTTATTCTTGGAGAAATACTGCATAAAGGAGAATATAAGGTTATTAATTTGTGAATAATCTAACTTTTGAAATGTTTCATGTATTCTGCTTTGTTTTGAGCAAATAAACTTCCGTTGTCGTGACATGGTGTGCAGGAAGCAGGTTTGTACCTCCAGGCAGAGGAGAGATATCACTCAGGGAGGAACTTGGTCGGGTAAACAGTGACGGATACCAATTGGACATACACACACAAACTATAGACTGAGTAAGCTAAGTCTTTGTTGAAGTTAAGGGTAAGTCATATGTAGGCTTGTTTAGTATCATTAGGAGTCGTATCTGCTTCTGAATATGTAAATAAGTGATGCTTGCCAGTATAACCTTATGTGGAGTAATGTTTCTTGTTAGAGGTGGGTACGTGTATATGTATATATACATATGAATACGATATGTACTAGTATCCATAAGTGCATTCATATCGATACAACGTATTAGAGCAGATGGATATGCCATACATGTGCGTCAAAATAAGTGTATTTATGAATACTTCTACGTAAAGTAAATATATAAGTATATATACATGAATACGTATCCACAGCTAACCTATTGTTATAAATATATTGTAACGGTATATAACCTCTGAATTTATACATACACATATATATACATATACATGATTACGTATAGCATTGACTGGTTCATAGTATACGTACGTATAATGTAGATGTAAATACATGTGTAGGTATAAAGATAAATATATTTATATATTTAATATTATATATTAAAATATAAATATAATATAGTTTTTACAAATATAGATATGTATACGATATTATTTAAATTGGTAATTTACATAATTATACATAAATATATATTGTAAAGTAAAACTATATTATGAAAATATTTTAATAAAATAAAATATATGTAGATGTATTTAAATAAAATATTTAAATGAAATTTAAAATAGTGAAATGAGACTATTTCATAAATTAGAGATTACAACGTTTTCTTAAAAATGACGATTTTCTCTAATGAGGAATAATTCATTCAATCGAATTATTTGGGCTTCATTTTTAAACCGTTGCCAAAATATAAATGTATTGAACTTTATTAAAATGTTAAAGAGTTAAAAATTCGAAATAAAGAAGCTAAGCCGTAAAAATGGCGGAAAGAAGGAAAAACGCGCAGGAAATTTGCGTGGTTAGGGCCAGACGTCTGGAAACAGCCGATTGGATTCGTACTTAGCAAGAAAAATGGAATGTGGACGCCATTGGAGCTAAGAAAAAGTCTAAATGTAAACTTGTCATTTAACCTAGCAGCAAAAACGCGCCTGAATCAAGAGATGTCACGTTTTTTAATGAACTGAGCAATTTCGAATTGAAATAAACGTCAATGCTGTCAATAGGGGAGGTCGAAACCCTTGCCATTATGCAACACGTTTTTACTTTGAAACATTCCAAGTCTTGCTGGCAGTACTGGCGCCATAGAAGAAGGAAACAGTTCAAATGGCAACCCTATAAATACCTGCGAATGTCATTCATAAGATACACGAATTTCACAATCAAAAGATTCATATTATTATCCAAGAAGTGTAGAGCATTTGCAGTTGAGGGGGAATTCGCCATTAGTGAGAAAGTTATAATCTTTAGCTGTTAAGAGATACTATTCTGTTCATATTGTGTGAAGCAATCACAAGGTCTGAGAGTAACAATTTGCAACTGTCAAATTGTTTAGTTGGAATTATTACTACAGAGCCATTTGATAATCATTTGGTAGAAAGGCAAGAAGAGAAGCTCATTTTTCCTCCAAAATTCTAAAGGAAGGTTCTTGCCAGGCAGCAAACTTTAATCAGGCATGTCAAACTTATTCCTTTCTATGTTTTCAGTATTTCATATAATTAGAAGATAATCTATGTCTTGTTCTTGGATAGAAAAGAAAGATGTCTGAAATCTGGTTTACTTTGGAATAAATAAGATAGAAGTAAAGATTGTCAGCATAAATAAAATAAAATGTTTAATGCAAGTAATCTTTTATTAGTTCCTGTTTTCATTAGTGTACGAATTACACTTGTCAAAGAATAGGAAACTATATAAAATGAAATGTTTCCATATACGGAGTATATACTTATAGTTAGTTACTAAATATTAGGAATGCATCGTGAACATTATATGAGTTACAACTTACAACTAAATACTAAATAACTTAGTCAAGTTATTGTATTCCTAGGATGAGAATATCCTGAATTAAGGCGTTGGTTGTAGGATCTTGATAAAATGTTCATCATTCCAGTAGTTAGATTGTTGTAGGAAGTCTAGGGTACGGACTACCCCGATAGACCAACCTACGTGTAGAATAAGATAGCCTCAAGTCAAGTTGAACCTGGCTAGTGAATGTGACATATGACCTATGTTCTTCATTGAACGTAAACACTTTGGCCAAAGTAGTGTAAGGAACCATTTAGTTGTTGTACTACACTGTCAGTTCACCGTGATCCCGAATTACATCCTAGTTTGAGTATTGCCGGTTGCACGAAAGCTAGCTTTGTAGGATCGCAGCACTATGTCCAGTTGGTAGTCATTAAAGGTTACCCAACCAATCTCTTCTTCGAAGGGAGGGCCGTTCATTGCAAAATGATCATGCGGGGGACCGCATTATAAGTCCGTGGTTGGCGGAAAAGCGCCCGAGTGATGTTTCTCCTCCACAATACTCGACTGATGATCCAAGACTTGACAGGACGAATTCCTGGACCTTCTTACCTCTATTGGTGTCAAAAGCCTACGGGCTATGTATGTATGTTACTCTTCTTACTTTGTAAATTTCATTTGGTATGAAATAGTTAAAAGTGGCAAAAGATGTATCTTGTTTATGTTTTTGAAAGGAAAAATTCTTATCATTATGGTATTGATCTTACTTTTGTGACTGAATTTGAAAGTTTTAAATTTATCGTACAAATGTGTTCGTTACATCTGATATGACTGATTTTTGACAGAAAATGCACAGAACAGCAACACAGCAACTTACTAAAATGCTCACAAAACACTCAAAACTCACCCAAATCATGTGAAACTAAATGCATTCAACTCCTAGTATGATGGCGCCCCCTAAGTGACTGAGAAACCAACCCAAATGACTCTAATTTATTTTGCACGGAATTCAAGGCACACTCAGAAATGTACGGCCCTCAAGGAGGGGCGATTTTGCTCCATAAAATCCATTTCAAAAGATTAAAATATGATAATTTGCGTACTTGGTCGCCCTTGGCATTAAATCTGATTGGTCCAATACCCAGAACAACAATATTTTATTTTCAAAAGTTACGAGCAATTCTTACATTCAGCTGTGAAGATTAGCAACTACAAAATGAACAGAAAATGCAAGCTACAACTCCAAAAATGCTAGACATTCAACTGAAATGCAATAATAAACCTATTACAACTATCCTCTCAACTAGTTGCTATCTTTCAAGCAAGAAGATGAGCCAATGCTAGGAGGTATGCTTTCCTCGAAGCGAGTGCCTGAAGACAATTCAGCAGCATAACGGTGTAGTAGACAAAAAATCCCAAATGAAGAGCTGAGGCCTGAATATAAAGACATGAAGAGAGCCTTCTAGAAGCTTCAAGAAGGGCGCCCAAAACCCTAATTTTGAATTCAACATTTCCCTCCAAAAGCTGGCGCCCTTTTTCCCTTAATGAAATATTTCACCTTTTAATAAAAGTCAAAATCCTCAAGTAGGCGTCCATTTCATTTAGCCCAATATTTGACTTTAAAAATATAATTTATCTCTCAATGAAGCATCGACCCTTTAGGTCCCCTTTTTAAAAACAACATAGAGTTGTAATGCTAGGCAAGGGGGTGTTATAATATTAAAATATAATATTATAATGTGAAAATACTTATCTCTCCAAGGAAAATGCACCCAAAGGCCAAAACTGAAGTGCCAGCTGAACCAACTGAAGAAGACCAACTGAACTGAACCCAACCTGTCCACTGCCAAAAATCGAATTTACAAAAAATAGTAAATTCATGAAGTTGCTCGGAATGCCAAACTGACCATACCACCGCGAAGCTCTCTGAAAACCCAGAAAGAATCCGCAATCTGATTTCCAAACTTCAAGCAACAACCACCTGAAAATTAAGAAACCCTAATTTCACCATCCGAGTAGCCTACGGATCTCCAGAATAGGCCAACGGTCAATAGAAACGATCACATTTGAGAAGGGGACATTACATGATACAAGTTGTGCATTCTCCTCTTTCAGCTTTTCTTTCTTTGCCAAGAGTTCATTATAATTGTGTGCCAAAACTGTTACTGAACTTTGGGCATCTTGCATCATGCTAGCATGTGTTTGTTTGCCTAAATCCACTCTAGTGAATTTGTAGTCAGACACTTGCATCTCTTCTGGTGACTTGTTTGCAAGAGGTTCAGCTATTTCTACATATACTTCATCTTATTGCTGTCCACAACCACCCGTGAAACCATTTTCGCTTTCTTTGCAACCTTTGGCTTAGATTTCTTCAACTGTTGGAAATCAAACACATCAGGAGAGATTGCCTGTTTCTTTCTCTTTAAAGTGACTGAACTCAACCATGGAGGAAGATCCAATGTATTTGCATTTGAAACAGTGTTGGCGTAACAACTAACACCTCTGGAGTAAGAGTTGGTACGAACAGCCTATGTACATGACGCAATGAGTGCTCTTCAAATTAGGAGGGGAAGCTCCCTCGTTGTGCTTTACAAAAATACCTGCAAAGGGAAATAAACTAAGCTAAATCCTGTCTTTTTGTTTCAGCTGTAGAGGTACAAGGCTTTCTTGAAAACTAATACGTTGCAGCTGAGTTTTCTCTGGTTTCGCAGATTCACTAACTACAACTAAACTTAATAACTTAAATTCTATCCAGTTCCCTCAAGAAAATAGAGCATGAGAAACGGAGCAAGGTTATGACTATCAGACGATAAACGCATTCAGATTCTCTACTTGAAGGCAAGGTGGCGCAACTATTATCTCAATCTGAACAAGTTTATTGGCACAAAACAGATTTAAGAATTTACCATGATAATCTTATGAAACCCTATGTGGCATAACACTTGATTATAATAGTAAAGACTCGCAAAACAGATTTATCATCACAATCTTATGAAACCCTATGTGGCATAACACTCGATTAAAATGATAAAAGATTCACAAAACAGATTTATCTAAACTAAGGGAAGTATTTACCATGACAACCTTATGGAACCCTATGTGGCATAACACTCGATCATAACAGTAAAGACTTCACAAAACAGATTTATCATCACAATCTCACGAAACCCTATGTGGCATAACGCTTGATCAATAATGACAAATAATTCACAAGACAAATTTATCTAAAATACGGAAAGAATCCACTATCACAATTGCATGAAACCCTATGTGGCATAACAATTAACTGTAATAGCAAAGACGCATGAACAAATACCAAAAGAGTAATATTGAGGGCAAGGTAGGCGCAGCATATATTTCTCTCTCAAGCAAAAGTTAATTACAAATGAGCAAAGCTCTTATTTATATACATCAAGGTGTAGGTAACCCTAAAATCACCTTGAGTTCACTACAGTTCTTGCAATGCATGCAAGATTAAGGCGCCAAAACCCTAATGAAGTAAACTATACAGTTAACTGGAAAGCTACCATCAGTTAACCGGTACAAATAACCTAAATGGACCATGTGCAAGCATGCACGTCCTTATTTAAAGCAAAGTTAACTGGACACTACCTCAGTTAACTGGAAACCCTAACCCTAACTCCTGTGTTGATAATTCCAAGGATGAGATAAGCATGTGTTAAGTCAGCAAGTAAACTCAAGACGAAAGTCGAAGTTAACCGCTGTTCGTGACTCAACCCTTGAAATTAACCGCAGGTTCCAACTGGTAGATCGCTCCATGTCAACTCGGTCTAACACTTCGACCAAGAACTCATCGATCTCTCTGTCATCTGGCACTTTAACGCTGCTCAAAACAACAGTCTGTTTCTTTAGTTCTCTGCCACTCTCTGTAATTGTGTGCATGCCATCTTTACATTCCTCAGTCGCCTTTCTGAAACTGGCTGCAATCACTGAAATATTCTCTAACCTAGGCGCCATAGGTTCACCTTCAAGGCTGTCACGAATCAGCTTCTCGAACTCTGCTTGAACTTTATCCAACTCAACATACGTGCCATCTTCCAGAAGATAATGACACGGAATCTGAACAACGAAGCCACTGACCAGTGCAAGTACTCCAACCACATCATCCTTGAGTGAAAACAATTTAGTAGAGATCTTCTCACATATTTCTGTCCTGAGAAGGTGCTGCTCTCTCCAAGTAAAAACTTTGTCTTGATCCTCATCGATCTCCAAGGCATCATATGCAACTCATAACTGAGATACCAGAACACGATCCTTTGCCAAGTTCTCTGCAACTGAAATCTCAAGCGACTGAACACCCTGACGGAGTTTATGTGCATCACCCCTCAACTGATACAAATTTGCAAGAAGAGTTTTACCAGCAGCAACTAAACTTTCAATCCAGTTGTCTAAAAGTCTGCCATGACTGACCAACTAATCCAATTTTTGTTGTTTTGCAGGTGTATATTGAGGAAGAACAGGTGTCCTACTCGAATTCCCATGAACAAGATCAGAAATGTATCGACGAAGTTGACCAATTTCAGCTTTAAGTAATGCCTTATCTTCTCCATCTTTGGTGATACGGTCTTCAAGATTATTGGTAACAATCTTAAGAAGAGATACATCTGTCTCTCGTGTAGTCCTGCCAAGATTAGCCTTAGTGAATGTAAAGTCACCAACCTCGACTTCATCTAAGCTTTTACCCTCTAGAGGAACTGCAACTTCAATAACGATTTCTGATTCTGGAGTCTTCTCAATGTGCACCTGTTTCTTGATCTTCTTGTTTGACCTTCTCTGATAAGGTTCACCGAACTCAGATAAGTCAAGGTTATATGAAGGTTCACGCCTCTATCTCCCTAAAGACTTCTCGAGCCAACAAGACTGAACAATATTCTCAATTCGCGGAGAGACTGTCCCTGATGTATCAACCTGTGGTGGTTCAAGTGTCTTTGATCCAGCTTGAATTGGTGTCTCAGGCTCAGAACTTATGTCAATAGGCTGTTCATGAGGTGAACTAGGAGGAAAAACATGAGGTTCGGCCTGAATAACTGTCTCTATTTGAACCTCAGGAACATTCTCAACTTGTTTTTGCTTCCTCTTACCAGTAGCTCTCTTCCCTGTGTTTCCACTGAGTCTAACCCCTTCAGGAGGTATTATAATGGCCTTGACTCTGGGTCTTGCTCTAGAAGTAGAAGGCAACGAAGAGAAATCATTTGGCGGCTCTGCTACAGGAACTGACTTCCGTGTACGTTTGCTCTCCAAGAACTTACTAGTCTTGATAACTGATTTGGAAACCTCTTCAATAGAAATATTTTCCTTGGCATACCAATCAGGTGAGCGAAGTGGCTGCCGAGCAACTTGATCTTTGACATATGAATTGAGAAGAACTTCTCCATCATCATCCGATAGACCATCAACATCTTCTGATAGGTAATCAGAGAGCTGACCAATAGTAAGTCTACAATAGTGACGACGACGAACCTCGAATTCATCTTCACAATTAGCCCATAAATCTTCAAGTGCT
Organism: Sequoia sempervirens; assembly: GCA_007258455.2. Lineage (NCBI taxonomy): Eukaryota > Viridiplantae > Streptophyta > Pinopsida > Cupressales > Cupressaceae > Sequoia > Sequoia sempervirens. The sequence continues at coordinate 32,904 of VDFB02334274.1, forward strand.
GGCGTATGTGCAATCCTTCGCTCTAACCAATCTACATAATGACCGAGAGGATCATAGGAACGCCTCTCAGTATAAGTCTTGAGTTTGAACCTTTCTATCTCAGTAGACATAAACCTGGCATCTGTCGCCGCATCGCATGTGAAAATTCCCAATGTGAATGGAAAATTAGCTACAGCCTTATGACGACTACGAAGAAAGAAATGGACGTGCTGCATCTGTCTAAGGAACTCCATGAAAATGAGCTTATCTGAAGGGTATCTCGGTAACATCAGGGGTTCTCCAACATATCCATAAACTCGGATATATGTGAAAGTAGGGAACTGGATAAACCAATCCGCCCAAGTCTCTATCGCTGATTTGGCCTCAGCAGAAATACGAATGTGCATTTCATCATCAAGATCTCTTACTGTTCTCATGGAAAAGTGATCATTCACTGCTTGGAAGTCCTTCTCGGATTGAGAAAACTCCAACTGAGGATAACACTCATGAACACACTGAACACCGAGAGTTCCATTGGTTTTAAGAAACCTGTAGCTACCTTGAAAAGCAACCAAGTAAACCAAGTAGGATATCATATGAAACTCATGATACTTGAGAAAGTTAGTAATTTGCTGATGTAAGCAATCACTAATTAGCATAGCCCAATCAAAACGCTCTATACCATCAAGAACTCTGGTAATCAGGTAGAACATCCATGGACGAAAAGTGCTAGCATCTGATTGACCAATAACTCGGTTAAGTAAAGTTATCAAAACAGCAACTTCCTCTTTGAATTCACCGCGACCAACCTTCTTAGGAAAATTAGTCTTCTGAACTGTCAACCATTTCTGAGCCACTTTCCTCTGCGAACGTTGCTGATCAGCATTCCATATCTTCTCACAAGCCTCAAGAACCACAGTGAAGTTATCTGAACGAGGAGGAATAGCAAAACATTTTTCTATGTCCTTCGGATTGAGACTGCAAACAACCTTGCCATCTACTGATCTGATTTGTCATGAAGACGAGTCATAATGCTTAATGCAAGCAAGTACGAACTCAAGATCAAAAGTAGTAATAGGAATAGATGGCGCTGCCAGCAACCCGGAACGCTCAAGATTCCTTAATGAATTGCTGCTAACACCTTCCAAACTGCTCAGATTGACCACTGGATAAACATGATTCTGGTCGGTATCTGACGTTTTGATGAAATTATGTGTAAGAGCCGATTTCACCTTGTAATCAATAAGATTGAACTGCATTTTGAAAATGATGACTTTTGACTGTAAAGTGGAATATATTTGGAGAACTTTCTGAAAACCTCTGGACAAAGCTAAAAATAGCCTCTGACGGAAGAAATTTTCGAAGTTTTTCTGGAACATGGGTTTTGTGCACAACTGAATTCTGAACAAACCCAGATAGCTGATTTCTCGAAAAAATGTATTTCAAGCCCACATGCAAAGAGATTCTCGGAAAAAAGCACAGAGATTCAGAACGAAGGCAAGGGGCAATTTTCTCGAAAAAATCTAAGATGTGGGTCTTGTTGCAAACACTGAAATATGCGAACCCTGATAATCAGATTCTGAATATGTGTTGAATTTCTTTGACATGCGAAGAAAATACCTAAGGTGAGAAATAGAAGAAATAAGACAGAAGATAGAAAGTTTTGCTTGTCTGCTTCTGAAAAATCTGCCAACCTCTTCTCTGGAATTTGATGAAACCTGCATGCAAAGAGAAAATAAAGTCTAGAATCGCCTTCCTCTGAACAATCTGAACTCGTTGCTTCGAAGAACGCTGAATTCGGACACCTGAATCACCTTTAGCTTGCTGGTCGCTCAAGAAGAATAAGAGCTTCAAAGCAAAAGATGATGAAATAATGGACGCCATGGCTGAAATATATAGAATTTCATTATTGAAAATTCGCACTAAGGAATGCTTGAAAAGTGCGCTTGGCTTCTAATTGGACCCCATTTTAGTTAACTGGAACTGAGATAAGCTAATTAAAGCACCATGCATTAGGGTTTGCCTTACAAGTCTTCAGTTAACAACTTCATATGACTTTGACTTCAGTTAGCAACTTATAATGAATTCGCCATCTTCAAACTTGCTTTATGATTCACAAATGTGACCTAAGGCGTGCCTTCAGATAACTAAAGTTAACAATGTTGATTGAGATAAGAAATTCGCCATCTTCATGCAATAAGCCATCTAAAAATAGGGACCCTTTTCAATCTTAAGTTGGCCTTCAAGAATGCGCCAACTTCACATTCTTTAATCTAAATATAACAACCCTTTAGGAACTAAAGTTGTCATTCCTTGAAAAGTGCGTAGCTTCACAAAATATGCTTGAAATATTCCGAGCCAATTTTTTTCGATTTTCACAATTTATCAGATTACAACATTATAACAGTGCACCCGTTAAGGTTAGATGGATAAACCTAAACGTGCAAGAAAGCAACCCTAACCAGAATGGCGCCGATGATGGCGAGCATTGGTCAGGGGATCTAAAATAACCTGCTTATGTTGGAAGAGGAACTCGACGCCAAGTATGTGCTACCCAATCCAAAGCGGAGTGAGGGGCGACCATATGACGGAGTGTAAACAAAACGATGCTTGAAAGAAAGATGCTGAGAAATGAAACTACTCAACACCCAGAATGTGCTTGCTAACCCGGGATGGGATAGTAGCGACCATAGGGCGGAGATCTCACTATTACAATAACTTGAATGGAAATAAGAACACAATCTGATTTAAGCAATAATGAATTAACTGCCAGTACTACTGTCAGTTTTACAAATAAAGAGCCTTTTGCCTGCCAATGTCTTATGAATTTAAGGGATCAGCATTACATCATTTGGAATCCAATGTTAAGTTGCATAGTAATACGAAACCCAAATGCCTTCAAATGTCAAGATACAGATTTCTGCTTTCTTTTACAATCTGCTCATTAAATGTTTAGAACAGCAGTCTAAGGAATGGCTAAAATGCTCATAACTTCCACGAAACACCTCCGATTAACTTGAAATCAAATGCAATAACTCTTAACTAAGCACACGACTAGGATGAGACACTGAAATCAGATCTAAAGCCCATAGATTAATTATGCACAAATCCCAATGTTCCTAGATGGTACGGCCCAGCTGAGAAACTCGACTTGGCTTTAAAAATTCAGTTTACAACATTAAAATCTGCAATATGGAACATAAGGGCGCCTATGGCTAACACATGCAACAAGCTAATACCCACAATGATATTTTTGGTATTTTCAGATTTACGAAGCAAACATGCAATCTGCTGTCTTAAACAATGCAATAAGCTGAAACTAACAAATGATAACTTTGAATCTAACTATGCAAAACCGAACACAAATGAGATAGCTAAGTTGCACTCACAAGTAGACTAATAATCATCACTAGTCGTTGTCTTTCAAACGAGAAGAGATGCCCAAACTAGGAGGTCTTCATCCCTCGAAGCAATCCAGAATCAATCCGGCAGCATAACGGTGTATTTTCCAAGATAACCCCAACGATGCACCGAGACTCCTCTTTATAACCTTCAATTGACTTTGCAAAACCCTAAAATCAGCTTTTAGGTCAAACTTCACCCTCCTCAAGATTGGGCGTACTTTCTCCTCAAGGCTTAATAAATGATATTTTAATTAAAACATCATACTTTGATTAAGGCGCCCATCATACCCTGCTTTGACTTAGGGAAATATTAAATCATTTCATAATGAAGGCGCCCCCCTCAAGGAACCACCTTTTAAACACAACATTAAGTCATTAAGTCTAAGCCCATGGTCAACGTTTAATTATAATAATTAAAACGTGACTTTTTAATTTAAATGACTTAACTTATTTCTCCGACAGTGCCCTGAAGCCAAAACTGAAGAAGTCAACTGATCTGATGAAGCCGGCAGTCAACCATCCCATCACAGCACAAACTGCCAAAAATAGAATTTACTAAAAATAGTAAATTCCAAAAGTACTCTGAATGCTGAGACGAACATACCACTGCGAAGCCCTCTGAAAACCCAGAAGGAATCCGCCATTAAAACTATCATCTCCGAGCAATGATCTCCTCAAAATTAGGAAACCCTAATTTTAACTTCCGACTAGCCTCCGGGTTCCCAAAGAAAGGCTAACGGTCACTGAAAATGTCAGGCTTGAAATGGGGACATTACAGTCCGCCCTCCCCAAGATTGCTTGTCCTCAAGCAATCGCAAACTAGGATGCTGCAATATTTCATCATTTTCCCAAGTGGCATCCTCCATAGGCAGGTTCTTCCACTTTACCAAATATTCTCTGATAGTTCTATTCCTCAAGGAACGTTCTCTGACATCAAGTATCTCCTCGGGAACTAGAACCAACTGTCCTTCTTCATCCAACGGTGGCAACTGTGAAGAAGCAACTACATTGTGTCCAAGTGCCTTCTTGAGGCGAGACACGTGGAAGACGTTATGCACTTTGCTATCTGAAGGTAGCTCTAATTCATAAGCTACTGCCCCTACCTTTCTGATGACCCTAAACGGCCCATAGAAGCGAGGTTTGAGCTTCTCAGCTCCACTCTTCTTGAGAGTTGACTGTCTGTAAGGTTGTAAGCGGAGATAGACCAAATCCCCAACCTCAAAAGAACGCTCTACACGCTTCTGATCAGCATACAACTTCTGCTGATTTTGTGCAATCTGCAAATTATCCTTCAAGGATCTCATTATGTCCTGACTATGCTGCAACAAATCCTTGGCTAATGGTGCTTTGCTGTCACCAAACACCAAATCTGCAAAGCTGGGTGCTTCATACCCATAAAGTGCCAAGAAAGGAGACATTTTGATTGACATATGGAAGGTAGAGTTGTAGCAGTACTCGCCTATATGCAGCCACTTAACCCAAGCTTTCTGCTGTTCGGACACATAATTTCTCAAGTAGCCTTCCAACCACTTGTTCACCACTTCTGTTTGCCCATCGGTTTGAGGGTGATAACTCGTGCTTGGAGTGAGCACAGTACCACTCATTCTGAAAACTTCCTGCCATAAAGTACTTAGGAACTTGTTGTCCCTATCACTTACAATATTCTTTGGCAACCCATGAAGCCTAAACACTTCTCGAAAAAACAAATCTGCAACTTGGGCTGCAGAAAAAGTGCTGGTAATGGCAAAGAAATGAGCAAACTTGGTTAATCTGTCAACTACCACGTAAATGCAATCCTTCCCTTGAGCCTTGGGCAACCCAGTGATGAAATCCATCGAAATACTTTCCCATTTTTTTTTTTTTTTTGGAAGTGGTTGCAGCAAACCGGCTGGCAATGTATGCTCATTTTTATTTGCTTGACAAACAGGACATTCCTGAATGTAGCGTTGAACCTCCCTCTTCAAACCTTTCCAAGAAAACCTTTCTCGGATCTGCCTAAAAAAAAAAAAAAAACCTTGGTGACCAGCAACTGGAATATCATGAAAATTCAAAAGAATCTTCTTCTTGAGCTTAGAATCAACCACTAGAAAGATTCTTCCCTTATACTGGATCAATCCCTCAACCACCTGGTACCTTTCATCATGGAAAGTACCTTCCAGAATGCTGGTTGCAAACTGATTTTTGGCATAATCAGCAAGCAACATGTCTCTCCAATCTGTGGTAAGCTCACACAATGAGCTAAGATGAGGCCTTCTGGAGAGAGCATCGGCCACGACATTATTTTTCCCTTTAACATATTCAATGTCAAAGTCGTAAGCTTGAAGCTTACTCACCCATTTCTATTGCCTCTCATTTAAATCTTTCTGGTGCATGAAATGCTTGAGGCTATTGTGGTCTGTCTTAACCACGAACTTGTTCCCCACCAAGTATTGCCTGAACTTGGCTAATGCGTGCATAATGGCAAGCATTTCTTTGTCGTAGATTGAATATGTTCTTTCAACACCCCGTAACTTTCTGCTCTCAAACACGATAGGGTGTTTGTCTTGCATCAGGACAGCCCCCACTCCTTCACCCGATGCATCACATTGCAGCTCGAATGGCTTGGAGAAATCAGGAATGGCCAAAACTGGGCACGAGCTCATGATCTTCTTAAATTTGTCAAAAACAACTTGAGCCTTTTCTGACCAAACAAAAGCTCCCTTTTTGGTGAGATCAGTAAGGGGAGCCGCATTCTGTGAATACCCCTTAACGAACCTCCGATAGAAACCACAAAGGCCCAAAAAACCTTTCAACTGAGTCAAATTTTCAGGTGGTGGCCAATCAACCACTGCTTTGATCTTCTCCGGATCCACCTTTACTCCCTTAGCACTGATTATGTGGCCAAGGTACAATAACTCCACCATTCCAAATTCACATTTGGAAGCTTTTGCGAACAATCTCTCAGATTCCATGATACTAAGCACTTCCTCCAAGTGCTTGAGGTGATCTTCCCAAGTCTTGCTGTAGATCAGAATGTCATCAAAAAATATCAGCACAAACCTTCGTAACTGATTCTGGAAGACACGGTTCATGCAAGACTGAAAGGTAGCCGGAGCGTTAGTCAACCCAAATGGCATGACTAAGAATTCAAAATGGCCATAGTGGCATCACGAAGGCTGTTTCCACATCACGATCCCTCATTGGATGCGATGGTAACGTTATCACCAAATCTATCTTGAAGAACTTAGCCCATGTGGCTCATCAATGAGGCTCATCTGATACAGGAATGGGGTATCTATTTTTGATGGTGCTTTGGTTCAAAGCACGATAGTCCACGCACATGCGCATGGTACCATCCTTCTTTTCACAAGAACCACTGCAGAAGCAAATGGGCTCTTGCTTGGGCGTATGAAACCCATCTCCAAAAGTTCCCGAATATTCTTCTCAATCTCATCCTTTTGCCTCTTCGGATACCGATATGGAGTTGTGATTACCGGTTTGGCTCCTTCTTTGAGCTCTATGATGTGTTCTGAACCCCGTTCAGGAGGTGGTCCAGGAGGCAAATCTGCGAAGACTTTGCTCTTCTTCGTGAGTAGTGACTGGATATCAGGAGGTTGGTCATGCTTAGTCTCAACAGGACTAGCAGGAAGTATCATGCATTCGGCAACCCACTCAGCTTGATCGTGACGGATCAGCCTTGCCATTCTTTTGAATGACACTACTCGAGGACCCCCATTGGACATGCCTCTCAAAACTATCTTCTTCCCATCTGATTGGAACTTCAACTCCATAGTCTGCAGATTCAAAGAGATCTCTCCAAGAGATCGCAGCCATTGAATGCCTAGAACGGCATCAGTATCCCCAATATGAACTACATAGAAGTCATCCCTGACTTCGTAGTTGCCCAACTGCATGGTCATGTTAGATATTTTCTTGGTGCAAGTAATATGAAATCCATCGGCAACCATGACCTTGAATCCTTCGAACTCCTCTGTTTGCAGCCCCTTCTTGGCTACCACAACTTCATCAATGAAGTTATGAGTTGCTCCAGTATCGATCAAAGCAACGATTCGCTGCCCTTTGACCATCCCACGAACCTTAAAAGATTCATTTCTTTGAAAACTGGAGAGTTGAGCTAAAACTCCACCACTTTCCTTCTCATCTCCGGATTCTTCTGGAGCTCTATCTTCTTCATTTCCTTCAAAATCAGATTGCTGGTCGGAAAAATCAGAACTACTTTCCCCAGCAGAATAGTACTCAATCTGATTGAACTTGACCCCTTTTGGGCAAACATGGTCTTGAGACCATTTTTCCTGACACCGAAAACACAACCCCTTTCTTTTGAGTTCGTTCAAGGTTTCTTGATCCAACCTGGTGACATGGGGATTGCGATTCTTGAACTCCTTGTTCTGAGGTCTCAAATTATTTTTATACTGAGGCCTTTTTCCTTTATCCCTTTTCTGAAAAGGGGCATTTGACTGAAATTTCGCCTTAGGAGCAGCCCACTCCATGTTTCTGGCCTTTTTCATGGCCTCTTGCAGTGTTGGAGGATCAAAGGCTTTAATCCAGCCTTTGAGGGGTTCTGTCAATCCTTCACTAAAAAGAATCACCAATCTCCTTTCTGTGATTCCAGTCACCATGACTAAGAGTCTCTGAAACTCCGCGATGTAGGCTTCAACTGTGCCATACTGTCTCAATTGAGCAAGCTCTCTGAAATGGATTTCAGGATCTTTTTTCTCAAACCTTTCGATGAGCCTAGTGGTGAACTCATCATATGTTGTGATAGACCGATGGCCTAGAGTGACGAGGCCATGGTACCACCACTCGTGCGCCACCCCATCAAGGTGTAGCGTAGCGAACTTAATCGCTTCATCTTCCGCCATTGGTCTGAGAGCTAGATAATTATCCAGCTTTTGAATCCAAGCTCGTGCTGAACTTGTATCACTCCCATCAAAATGAGGAAGTATAACTTTGTTGACAGCTTGGTACAAGTCTCCTTGATTTGATGGTCTTCTTTGATCAAAGTTCCTTCCTTGCCCTCTGTTCTTCCTCTTATGATCCATGAAATCATTGAAGGACATGTCCATCCTGATGTCGACAGGTAGAGAGTCATACTCAGTACGGCCAACTCTCAACTGCTCCACCCATGAAGCATTCTCTTCAGGTTCGGGCTGATTGACTACAGGAACTAAAAAAGTGGGCTTGAATGGTCTGGAAGAGATGTAAGTGTTGTTTGACACTGTCCGAGCTGCATGCTCATCATGCTGGTTGGAAGCACTATGCTCCCCTCTGTGGCCTGAGTTGTTCTGTGGAACAGTATTCTGCCCCATTCTCCCCATCATGAGAGATACCATGTCCATCAAGGCATCCATCTTTTTCCCAAACTCCTTCCCGGGACTCGTAGATCTCTCTCTTCCTTTTCCACTGTCATCTCTGTTGCCAGAATTTCTTTCACCGCCACCAAGAATCCTTTCATTATCCCCCATTGCTGTTTCCTGTGAAGGTTCCCAATTTGCCCTCAAAATCCCTGAAGCTGTTTGACCCTCTGGGGCTTGATGCAACTGTGTCTGAACTGTACCTTTCTTGTAAACTCTTGCCAAGTACCTCTGTTCTCTGTCACTTATAGAAATCTGATTTCACAGGATGGCAGGATGCGTGGCTCTGATACCACTGAAATATTCCGAGCCAATTTTTTTCGATTTTCACAATTTATCAGATTACAACATTACAACAGTGCACCCGTTAAGGTTAGATGGATAAACCTAAACGTGCAAGAAAGCAACCCTAACTAGAATGGCGCCGATGATGGCGAGCATTGGTCAGGGGATCTAAAATAAACTGCTTATGCTGGAAGAGGAACTCGACGCCAAGTATGTGCTACCCAATCCAAAGCGGAGTGAGGGGCGACCATATGACGGAGTGTAAACAAAACGATGCTTGAAAGAAAGATGCTGAGAAATGAAACTACTCAACACCCAGAATGTGCTTGCTAACCCGGGATGGGATAGTAGCGACCATAGGGCGGAGATCTCACTATTACAATAACTTGAATGGAAATAAGAACACAATCTGATTTAAGCAATAATGAATTAACTGCCAGTACTACTGTCAGTTTTACAAATAAAGAGCCTTTTGCCTGCCAATGTCTTATGAATTTAAAGGATCAGCATTACATCATTTGGAATCCAATGTTAAGTTGCATAGTAATACGAAACCCAAATGCCTTCAAATGTCAAGATACAGATTTCTGCTTTCTTTTACAATCTGCTCATTAAATGTTTAGAACAGCAGTCTAAGGAATGGCTAACATGCTCATAACTTCCACGAATCACCTCCGATTAACTTGAAATCAAATGCAACAGCTCTTAACTAAGCACACGACTAGTATGAGACACTGAAATCAGATCTAAAGCCCATAGATTAATTATGCACAAATCCCAATGTTCCTAGATGGTACGGCCCAGCTGAGAAACTCGACTTGGCATTAAAAATTCAGTTTACAACATTAAAATCTGCAATATGGAACATAAGGGCGCCTATGGCTGACACATGCAACAAGCTAATAACCACAATGATATTTTTGGTATTTTCAAATTTACGAAGCAAACATGCAATCTGCTGTCTTAAAACAATGCAATAAGCTGAAACTAACAAATGATAACTTCGAATCTAACTATGCAAAACCGAACACAAATGAGATAGCTAAGATGCACTCACAAGTAGACTAATAATCATCACTAGTCGTTGTCTTTCAAACGAGAAGAGATGCCCAAACTAGGAGGTCTTCATCCCTCGAAGCAATCCAGAATCAATCCGGCAGCATAACGATGTATTTTCCAAGATAACCCCAATGATGCACCAAGACTCCTCTTTATAACCTTCAATTGACTTTGCAAAACCCTAAAATCAGCTTTTAGGTCAAACTTCACCCTCCTCAAGATTGGGCGTACTTTCTCCTCAAGGCTTAATAAATGATATTTTAATTAAAACATCATACTTTGATTAAGGCGCCCATCATACCCTGCTTTGACCTAGGGAAATATTAAATCATTTCATAATGAAGGCGCCCCCCTCAAGGGACCACCTTTTAAACACAACATTAAGTCATTAAGTCTAAGCCCATGGTCAACGTTTAATTATAATACTTAAAACGTGACTTTTTAATTTAAATGACTTAACTTATTTCTCCGACAGGGCACAGTGCCCTGAAGCCAAAACTGAAGAAGTCAACTAATCATTCTGAAGCCGGGAGTCAACCATCCTGAGCACATCTGGAAACTGCCAAAAATAGAATTTACTAAAAATAGTAAATTCCAAAAAGTACTCTGAATGCTGAGACGAACATACCACTGCGAAGCCCTCTGAAAACCCAGAAGGAATCCGCCATTAAAACTATCATCTCCGAGCAATGATCTCCTCAAAATTAGGAAACCCTAATTTTAACTTCCGACTAGCCTCCGGGTTCCCAAAGAAAGGCTAACGGTCACTGAAAATGTCGGGCTTGAAATGGGGACATTACAATGCTTCATCATAACAAACACTAAATATGGCGACCCTTTTCATAACTGAAGTTAACACTCAAATGCGCCTTACTTCAAACATTAATGCTTCATCAAAATATGGCGTCCCTTCTTGAACTTCAGTTGACACTCAATGAAGCGCCATCTTCACTAAAACTTCATAATTGCAACCAAATTCGCCATGCATGTGAACTCCAGTTGATATTCACTGATAATCTTCAGTTAAATGGACATGCAATCAAGTTAACTCAACATGCAAGATAGTTAACTGAACATGCAAACTAGTTAACTCAACATGCAAACTGAAAGATCACTCCACATGCCAACATATGAACTGAAGATGACAACCCAGAAATCATTTAGTCTAACTGCAGTCAGAACTCCAGTTAAGGCGTCCATTCAACTCACTTTCGAAAATTCAACTTTGAACTCTTAAGCGAATTCCAGACTTAGCCAAATTTCATGAAAATTTAAGCTAAAACCTCTGCCGGGACCTCTGTTCATCGGATTGGTATCATAAGTATCATATGTGATGTCCTTTTTCAGCAAAAGCGCCCCTGTAGCTTAAGGGCTCCCTTCTTAAAGGGGTGTTAGATCTTGGTATTTCTGGTGGCTGATGCAGTCAATCTCTTCATTACTAGTCTGCTTATCCGATGAGCTATCAAACGCAGTCATCCGAGTCCCGGAGTTCCGGCAGCCAACGTCTGAAGATGAGCTTATAATGGAGATTTCACATCTTTGAGCTTCTTCGTTGCATTTCTAGTGCAACTGTAGCTTAGGGGCGCTTTTCAAAATGACCCTTAAGATGGTCCAGTATGCTAACGAGGTCGTCCTGACATCAGTACTACTCTAGTCCAGCTTCGCGTTGCACTAAGTTGCCTGTTGATTCGACATTCTGAAAGATAGTGGCAGAGTTTCTACCAAGCACGTAAATAAGCGGGCGGACTGGCATAAAATTTTCATTGTATTTCTATAGGCCAGAGGCGCCTAGCCTTTAGGCCTATCAGATGAAGTCGTTCGCGTTCAAAGTCTTCATGAGACTTGAGCGTAATTACTTTATCTATTCAACAAGCCCAGCCATCAGCTTCCGGGATTTGGCAGACGCTCGTACGTGCGAGGTCTTTGACGAAGTGTTGAAAAGTGAAGACATTCAAAAAATGGCCAAGTATGGAGCGTATATTTTAAATAAAATACGCACTTGCATTTTTGAGGTCTTAGAAGCAGTTTTCTTGCTTCGTCACCTCTAGAGATGTCTCTTGTAAGTCTTTCCGGCTACGCGTTGAGACAGACAGTGCTCGAATCGGGGCATTCCAGCTCTCGGTATCGGAGGACAAAGTAGGGTACTTGGATGAAAGTTCAACTTCGGTCAAAATGGTGTCAGTGCAACTGTAGGCCAGGGGCGCTTTTACTTTTCAGGCCCTTAATGCACTTTTCATATGTCTTGCGTATATCCATTGGATGCAGAATGCTTCTAGTCACGCAGTGAACTTGGTTTCCTGTCAGTAGGGTTCGCCGTTCGCCGTCAGCAGCTGTTTGAAGTATCAGATGGCAGTTTAGGAAAATGGTTAAGTCAGGCACCTGTAAATGAATTTAATCAAGGGCGCCTAATTTTTTGAGGTGTTAAATGATGGATTTTGCAGTGATGACTCCCAACAGACATTTCTTCTTTGCTCAGCAGGCTTCGCATTCAATTCATCAGCTCGGTCTCAGCATCATCCGGTCACCCGGAAATTAGTGTCGAAGATGGCCAGTCGTAACTTTGTCGTCAGCTATAAAATAGGAAGTTAATAAAAAGTGCAATATCTTGAGCAAATGGACTCCTATGAGCTCAGATGATGACTTTTTGGAATCAGTGAAGTCTAACGGTGAATCCTAAAGCTTCGTTTGAATTGTCAACTGAAGTTAGATAATTTTTAATATTTATTTTGCATTAAATGGCGAATTTCTATAATTGGCGCCTTTGCAAATTGCATAATGAATATTTTATTATTCAAACTTTGAGTCAGTGGCAGTGAAATAGAAAGGGGTCCAATTAGAAAGCGTCTATTTCCGTTAAGGTTTTAAATCTTGCAGTGAAGAAGATGGTGCGAATTTTCTTTATTTAAGCACGGTGCCATCATTGTTCATTCTCACAACTTCAAGAGAAATTCGCAATTTTTCAGAGCAAAGGCGATTTTACAAGTAAAGGCGAATTTTCAAAGCAAAAGCGAATTCATCATCAACAATCAAGGGCGATTTCATTAATTCATTCTTTTTGCAGGTTAAAGTTCATATTCATTAGCAAATTTGAGGGGCAATTTTCACAGAAGAAAGAGCATATAAAAAACGTCTTTCTCTTCCTTGATTCTCAAATTTCTCTCAAAATCTAATTCGCATGTTCCTGAAATTGGAAAATTTGACAAGTCTAAACATCTGGATCATTCCTATATAACTTTCTCGAATTAAAATCGTGCGTTTGATTTTTCAGGAATTTTTAACTTCAAAACATTCGTTCTCGAGTTTCTAATTTTCTCAACTGAAAACTCTTTGCATGGTCGAGTAGAAGTCAGATTTTCGCATTTCTGACGTTCTGGGTTGTCTTAGAATCTTTTTCTGGACAAAACCCATATCTCATAATTTTTCGTGAAAATTGCTCTTCGATAGGCTATTTTTAGCTTCAGCAGGGTATTTTTAGCTTTCCAGAAAAGTTGTCAGAATATAGCCGTGTTCACAGTCAACAGGCGAGTTTTTCGGAATGCAGTACACGCAAACTGAATTCAAGACCAAATCGGTCTTAATTCATGACTTCATCAGAAAAGTTGAGACCGATTTGTATCAAGTGCATTCAGAAGGTTGACAGGCGTAGTCACTCAAATCCATATGGTTGCATGCCTCGTATGGCCGATTGTCTTCCAACGCCGGTTTAAGGGTTGATACCATTGGAATTTTGCATGTGCAGTAGGTTTGTTTGCATTTCTCACAATCTGAGTGTGTGCAGTCAAGCTTCGCAATTTCGTCATGCAAAAGCATCAGAAGCATCAAGCTGCAGAGGAGATAGTGGCCATCACTTCAGTTACGGAGCCGCCAAAGTTATAAGTCAGTGAAATGCTAGTTTGAGTGTGCAAAGATTGCCAAGATTGTTCAAGTTGCTGACAAGCAGTGAATTGTGACGACCTTTAGATGCTGATACAGTCAACAACCTCGTGGAGGGGTTACTTGCTCGAGATCATGGCAGTAGACTTCAGTTCCCACCTCTCAGAATAGATATTAAACACAGGAGTTAAACTTGGCGTTACCTTCTCAAGTTAACTCGCTGTCTCATCTCATGCATATCTATTCTGAGATCAGCTTTATTTACTTGGAGTTTCATTTAGGGTTTTTCGTTAACTGATGGTAGTCTTCCAGTTAACATGCTTTCAATAAGGACGTGCATGCTTGCACAATTGTCCATTTTTAGATTAGATGTTTCGGTTAACTGATGGTAGTTTTCCAGTTAACTGTATAGTTTTCTTAATTAGGGTTTAGCAATAAATCTTGCATGCATTGCAAGATTGTAGTTGACTATGCTGTGCCCACCTTGCCCTCAATATTGCTCGTTTTGTATCTATTCATGCGTTTTTACTATTATGATGAATTGTTAAGCCACATAGGGTTTCATGCAATTATAATGGTGAATTCTTTTCTGTTTTGTGTTCAATAAACTTGTCCAGATTGAGCTGATAGATGTGCCACCTTGCCTTCAAGTTGAGAATCTGTACTTGGTTATCGTGTGATGTGTGTGAATAATAAACTTATTCAGATTGAGCTAATAGATGTGCCACCTTGCCTTCAAGTTGAAATCGCTTTATCGATATTGTTGTTTCCAATAAACTTGTTTAGATTGAGCTGATAGATGTGCCACCTTGCCTTCAAGTTGAGAATCTATACTTGTTTATCGTCAGATAGTCATCCTTGCTCCATTTCCTCATGCTCTGTTTTCTTGAGGAAACTGGATATTTTAAAGTAGTTAGCTTCGTTGTAGTTAATGATCTGTGAAACCAGAAAATCCTTAGCTGCAACATTCTTGGTTTTCTTAATCTTGTACCTCTTCCAACTGAGAACAAAAAGATAGGACTTAGATTACTTTTCTTTTCCACGCATTCCAGCACTACGAGGGAGCTTCCCCTCCTAATTTGAATAGCACTCATTACGCAGTGTGCATAGCTGTCCGTACCAACTCTTACTCCAAAGGTGCTAGTTGTTACGCCAATAGGTGAATGACGTGTTTATGCTATGAATATAAGGGAAAAATGGATGGCGTATGGAAAGGAAAGAGAGGCGTTTTGGAAGAAAATAGAATGGAAATGCATGTGAATGGAATAAATCACGTTTTCAACTAATGGCAGTAAAAAAACGCGTTTTTAGGTGAAGGCATTTTGGTGAATGGTAAGTAATGAAAAGTGCATGGCATTTACAAATGATGAATGACGTTATTTACTGAAATGGAGGCGTTTTTAAATGGAAGGCAGTAAAACGCGTTTTTGTGAAGGAAAGAAAGGCGTATGGAATGAGAAGAATGACGTTTTTCATGAAAGATGGAGGCGTTTTTAATAAGAAATGGAGAAACGTTTTGAATGGGGGTGAATGAAAGGCTATGAAAACGCATTTTTGTGAGATGGAAAGGTGATTTCACAAAAACATTTTTATTATTGGATAAATTTCAAACATGAAACAATGACGCCTTGAAATCATGAAACAAACATACTAAAATAACAAAGAAAACCATGAAAGAAAAGCGAACATACCTGCAATAAGAGATTGCAAACTAAAAAGAAAAGGAAACCCTAGATGCCTTGCAAAAACGCAGTCAAAGAAGTTTGAATGATTTGTCACAGTTGGAGGCTCTTTTATTGCAGCTAAACACTTTGCTTCATTAAGGCATTTTGCTTAAAAGAGTCTAAACTTTGCTAAAATGATGTCAAATTACAGTTTTTGGGCAAGTCAAGCATGGACTTAGGTCAGTGTTATGTCAGTTAAAAGCAGCTGTTGAGCAGTACCTGTTGATCAGAACCTGAATCGGGGACTCAGAACGAGGTATTTCACGATGGAGGAGCATTTCACAACGAGAATTATGCCTTTGCATGGTCATTTCAGTGACCAAGACAAAGATTTCAGTGATCAATTTATGAAAATTTCTCAGGCAAAAGAAAAATTGCGCCCCTGTAGCCCAAGGGCGCCCTTATCTTTGAAGGCCCAAATTTTGTGACATGTGCTCATAAACACTGTCAATCTCTTCGGAATTACCCCAGTTATCCGATAAGCTGTCCTGCAAGGTTATCCAAGGTTTGTAGCTCCGGTAACTGACATCAGAAGTTGAGGATTCTAGAGGTTGCAGATTGCGAAAATGATCAGTTCACAAGCTTTTGCGCCCCTGTAGCTCAGGGGCGCCCTCTTTAATGGAGGTTCAGATTCTGTTATTCTTGATTATTCATATATCTAATCTTTTCACGACTAGTCTGGTTATCCGACGAGCTATCGAATGCAAACATCCGAGACCCAGAGCTCCGGCAGTCAGGGCTAGAAGATGAGATTACAAGGAGACTTCATATCACAAAAATTTCTCAAATGGTGAAATTGCGCCCCTGTAGCTCAGGGGCGCCCTTCAAAATGACCCTTGAGATGATTGAAATTGCAGATGCGGTCTTCCTGACATCTGTGCTACTCTAGTCCGGTTTCGCAACGCACCAGTCAGTCTGTCAATCCGATATTCTGAAAGATCGTGGCAGAGATTCTACTAGGCACGTTAATCAGAGGGTGGAGAAACATGAAATATTCACTATAGCCTCTATAGGCCAGGGGCGCCCAGCCTTTAGGCCTGTCAAATGGTGTTATTTTCTTTCGCAGTCTTCAGGGGACTTGTGTGCAATTACTCCAGCGATCCAACGAACCCAACCGTCAGCGTCCGGGATTTGGCAAACGCTCGTACGTGAGGTCTTTACAAAATACTGAAAAATGAAGACAGCTCAAAAAATGGCCAAGTCTGGTCGTATATTCCATCTTGGGAAAGGCACCTTTCTTTTTGAGGTCTTAGAAGCAGTTTTCTCACTTCGTCGCCTCCAGAGACATCTCTTGTAGGTTCTTCTGGCTATGCGTTGAGACAAACGGTGCTCGAATCAGGTCACCCCAACTCTCGATATCAGAGGTCAAAGTAGGGCATCTGGTTGAGAGTTGTACTTTTGTCAAAATGGTGTTTGAGCCTTTTCAGGCCAGGGGCGCCCTTACTTTTGGGCTCCTTAATGCAGCTTTCAAATGCCTTGCATAAATTCGTTGGATGCGCACTACTTCCATTCACGTAGTGAGCCTACCATCTAGTCAGCAGGGTTCACCGTTCGTCGTCAGTAGCATTTTCAAGCATTAGATGGCAGAATGGAGAAATGGCCAAGTCTGGTGACTGAAAATCAATTTAATCAAAGGCGCCTAAATCTTTGAGGTGTTAAATGATGGATTTTGTAGTTCCAGGTCCCAACAGACATTTGATCCTTGCTTTACAGGCTTCGCAATGGATATCTCAGTATGATCACAGCCTCACCCGATCAGCCAGAAATCAGTGCTGAATATGGTCAGTTGTAACTTTGCGGTTAGCTACAAAGTAGGAAGTTAATAAAAAACGTAATATCTTGAGCAAATGGATGCCTATGAGGTCAAATGAGGACTTTTCGAGATCAGTAAAGGTTTCTGAATCCGTCCAAGTGCTTTACGTGGTTTGTCAACTGAATAAAATAATATTTAATATTTATTTTGCATGCTAAGGCATTAAATGGCGATTTTCTTCAATAATTTATTATTGGCGCCTTTTTAATGATGAAACTCAAATTCTCATGTAAGGGCAAGATGAATATTTTTATTATTATTTTAATCCGGAACTCCGAGTTAGTCACAGTTCAACTGAAGGGGGTCCAATCAGAGCATTCTTTTCAAAGTCTGGGTTTTATTCTTGCAGTCATGCTTTTATGGTGCGATTTTGCTCTGTTTGTGCAAGCATGGCGTCCATCATTTCACTCATCCAGCTTGAGCAGAGGTGAATTCTTTTAAGAGTTGGGCGAATTTTCATCAGCAATCAATGGCGAAGGCATCAAAAACATTCTTTTGCAGGTACAAGTCTAGATCCATTAGCAAAATTCAAGGCAGAGTGGCGATTTTAGCTCATTCTTCTATCTTAAATTCTTCTATTTCTCGTCTTAAATTGTTTCGCATGTTTGAAGAACTGGCGAATTTTGGCAAAACAAATCATCTGGGTTGATTCAGAATAGCTTCCTCTAGAAAACCCATGTGCCAGAATTTTTCAGGAAAATTTACTCCAGAGCATCAGTTCTCGAGGTTCCAATTTTCTCAACTGAAAATTCCTTGCATGGTCGAGTAGAAGTCAAATTTTTGCATTTTGGATGTTTAGGGTTGTCTTACAATCTTTTTCTGGACAAAACCCATATCTCAGATTTTTCTGTGAAAATTGCCCTTTGATAGGCTATTTTTAGCCTCAGCGGGCTATTTTTAGCTTTCCAGAAAAGTTATCAGAATATAGTCGTGTTCACAGTCAACAGGCGAGTTTTTCAGAGTGCAGTACACGTAGATTGAATTCAAGACCAAATCGGTCTTAATTCATGATTTTATCAGAAAAGTTGAGACCGATTTGTATCAAGTGCATTCAGAGGGTTGACAGGCGTAGTCGCTCAAATCCATATGGTTGCATGCCTCGTATGGCCGATTGTCTTCCAAAGCCGGTTTAGAGGGTTGATACCATTGGAGTTTTGCGTGTGCAGCAAGTTCGTTTGCATTTCTCGCAACCAGAGTGTTCACGGTCAAACTTCGCAATTTCGTCATACAACACTCTTCCATAGAGAAAAGTGTGAAAAACGTAAGAAGCGTCAGAAGCATAAAGTTGTAAAAGAAACAGTGGCCATCACTTCAGTTACGGAGCCGCCAGAGTTACCAATCAGTGAAATGCTAGTTTGAGTGTGCAAAAATTGCCAAGATTGCTCAAGTTGCTGACAAGTAGTGAATTGTAACGACCTTTAGATGTTGATGCAGTTAACAATCTCGTTGAGGGATTGGTTGCTCGAGATCACGACCAATAGACTTCAGTTCCCACCTCTCAGGATAGACATTACACACAGGAGTTAAACTTGGTGTTATCTTTTCAAGTTAACTCGTTGTCTTATCTCATGCATATCTATTCTGAGATTAGCTTTATTCACTAGGAGTTGTATTTAGGGTTTACGTTAACTGATGGTAGTGTTCCAGTTAACTTGCTTTCAATAAGGACGTGCATGCTTGCACATTGTCCATTCTTAGATTAATTTCTACTGGTTAACTGATGGTAGTTTTCCAGTTAACCGTATAGTTTGCTTTATTAGGGTTTAGCAATAATCTTGTATGCATTGCAAGACTGTAGTTGACTCAAGGTGATTTTAGGGTTTCCTACACCTTTTGATGTCTATAAATAAGAGTTTTTGCTCATTTGTACATAACTTTTGTGTAATAGCATACATGTTGTGCCCACCTTGCCTGTAGTATTGCTATTATTGTATATGTTCAAGAACTTTTGCACAAGAGAGAAATATATGTTGTGCCTACCTTGCCTATAATATTGCTCGTTCTGTATCTGTTCATGAGTATTTACTATTATGATGAATTGTTATGCCACTTGGGTTTCATGCAATTATGATGATGAACTGTTGCTTTAGTTAGATATAGTGGCTAGTTTGATCGTAGATTGTATGCGTGTCTCGCCTATGCAATTTATTGTCCTAGTTGGCTATCCTTCATGTTATGTGTTCAATAAACTCGTTCAGATTGAGCTGATAGATGTTCCACCTTGCCTTCAAGTTGAGAATCTGTACTTGGTTATCATGTGATGTGTGTGAATAATAAACTTATTTAGATTGAGCTGATAGTTGTACCACCTTGCCTTCAAGTTGAGAATCTGTACTTGGTTTATCATATGTTGTTTCCAATAAGCTTATTCAGACAAGCAGATAGTTGTGCCACCTTGCCTTCACGTTGTGAGTCCGTACCCGGCTTATCGTCAAATAATCATTCCCACTCCGTTTCCTCATGCTTTGAATTCTTGAGGGGATTGGATAGTTAAGTTACTTAGTTTTGAGTGTTGTAGTTAAGTCTTGCGAAACCAGAAAATACATAACTGCAACGTATAGAGTTTTCTTAAACCGTGTACCTCTTACAACTGAGACAAGAAGACAGGATATAGTTTAGTTTATTTCCCTTTTCAAGTACTTTTGTCAAGCACAACGAGGGAGCTTCCCCTCCTAATTTGAAGAGCACTCATTGCGTAGTGTGCATAGCTGTCCGTACCACCTTGCACTCCAGAGGTGTTAGTTGTTACGCCAACAAAATGCGTTTTTGTGAAGGAAAGAAAGGCGTATGGAATGAGAAGAATGACATTTTTCATGAAAGATGGAGGTGTTTTTAATAAGAAATGGAGAAACGTTTTGAATGGATGAAGTGAAAATTCTAAAAAATGCAAGAGCGCTAAATTTTAGCGCCATTACATTTTTTCTCAACACTTGAACTTTTTTCATTCCTCTGGCACGTTTCTTCACAATTTCGCGTTTTTCGTCAATCGTGCCACTTTTCGTGCCTAAATTTATTGCACGACTTGAGTTAGGTTTTTAATTTTCATTTGCAAAGTTAAGTGAATGAATTCGCCACTTTTGTTGTTTATGTTTTATTTCTTTTGCATCTCCTCTTGCTGTGCGTTTGCCTTTCATCTGCAAAATCACGTTTTTTGGAGATTCGCCATTTCTCTCTTCAACAAGCTTCGCGTTTTGCCCTGGTAAGACTTTCATTTCGGCTTTGTATTGTCATTTGTATATGATCTTTGTACATTCGCGTTTTGATTTCTTCATTCACGTTTTTATTTCATTCGTTTTTTCTATTCGCGTCTTCCTTCATTCGCGTTTTCCTACACGTTTATGCAATGGAACCTTCATTCATGGTTTTGAATTCGCGTTCTCCCCTGTGCGTGTTCATTTAGTGCTCATTCCTTCTTTTCATTTCCATGCTCTTACCCTATACACTCGCGTTTTTTGTTCTTCATTCGCGTTTTCTGTCCATCATTTGTCTTCATCGTGGCGAGCCTTTGTTACCCTACGCATTCTTCTCTCGCCACCTACGCGTTCTCTTATCCGCCAATATGGTCGATGTTCTGTGGGCACTCGTATCTATCCAACGTATCCATGTTGTCTCTCTCTATGCGTTTTGGTGAACGTTGAAGAGATCTGTTATTGTGAAAAAGAATTCCCTCAAAAATGGGAGGCGTATGTAATAGAATGAAAGCAAACTCAAGCTCTCATGATTCAAACAAATTTCCATCTCCAAGCCTGAGCGCTATCGCCATTCCCTCTTGCATCTACATCTCAAAAGTTTCAAGAAAAAGCAGAGGCGCTGAATTTTAGCGCTAGAACATTTTTGAGAAAATGAGAAATTACCTAACACTGTAAGATGTAAGGGCGCTAAAATTTAGCGCCCTTGCATCAAAATCATCTTTCACCAAAAAGCTAAAGCGCTGAATTCTAGCGCCATGACATCAAAAGAATGTCATAAAATTGCCTAACACTAAAAATGTAAGGGCGCTAAAATTTAGCGCCCTTACACCAAAAGCAATTTCTCAGAATGTAAGGGCGCTGAATTTTAGCGCCCTTACACTTTTTTCTGGCTTTTTCCAGACCTTTCCAAATGCACCCCATTTTTGACCAGTGCATCCTTGAGCTCCATTTTTCCGCATTCGTGCATCGTTTTGCGTGCCTCGCCATCATCTCTATGCTTTTCCACCCTCGTGCTCGTTTCACGCTTTCCCATGTTTCCTAACAAATTGGTGTTTGTTCTGGCTAGACGGATTGCAGTCTACTCTCAGAGATCGTCCAGTTAAGAGTGCTCAGTGTTCCAGTTTCTTTTGATGACTGCAACGAAACCTCCTTCTTCTTCGAAAGCAAAAAGCAAGATGAAGTACAAATATCAAGGCGTCTATCCGCCAACTATGGTACTTTCGAAAGTTGAAGAAATAAAGGATACAGAAGTTGGCCATCAAGATTTGGTTGACTTTGCAAAGTTGACAGAGACGAAGCCTCTTCCTGATTCAATGAGGGCAATAGTACACAGTAATCTCCACTTGGTGGCAATGTTCCCCACAGCTGCGCACAATACTGAGTTTGTTCTTCAAGTTGCGTCTCATTACATCCGAGAAAGCAGAAGTGTGATCGACTCTTCCGGGCATGAGATTTTAAGACTCGACCCCGATTTCTTTGACATCGTCTTCAAGGTTCCTCACATGGACAAATATATTGACATTTCTATATCAAAAGCACAGGAGATTTTCGATGCTGATCCTAATAAAGCCAAACAGTTGATAAATACTCAATGGCTTAAAAAGCCTAGATCGTCTGTTTCCAGATGGCCGAAAGGACTCCTGAGAAGTGACTTCAAAGATGACGTCAAGGATATGATCACGTTTCTGAGCAGAGTGAAAGGTTTGCCAGAATCATCCACCTTTCACGATTGGATGTATGAATACATCAGGATCATAAGGAGGCAGAAAGTGCATATTGACTGGGGTAAACAAATCAGTGATGAGATGCACGAACAGTTGATCAATGCTCCTTCTACATTGAGTTCTACATGACTTCTTACCTGGTGTACGCAGCAGCTGTGATGAGAGGCAATTCCCAGGTCTATCTACAAAGGGGAATCGAATGATGGTGCCTGTGTACAGATATTTCTATCAGTTGGAGCTAAAGGAAAGCTTTCATCATTTCAGACGGGTCACTGATGCTTTCTTTGCGCCCTTACTCTTCAACTTTGATCCATCCTTGGAAAGAAGAAGAGTGTCTGATGAGGCTTATAAGGTGGTAAGTAAAGTTGGATGTATTTTTCTTCAATTCCCAACGTTTACTTACTTGAGAGTAGGTTGTTACACCGGTTGTCCCTACATGCTACCGCCTGTTCGGATAAGTGGGTTCTCATGGAAACATGCATACCATGTCGCGTAAAGAACGAAGAAGCAACCACAAGCGTGGATTCAAGTTCCCACTGACCATCGGCAGACATACTATCCCGGACTGCACAAAAAGGCTAAGTCTTTCTATGCTGAGATGCAGATCATGACCATCAAAACCTACAGGTATAGGTTTGATTTTGACTACCGAGATGTCAGAAAGAAGTTGCAAAAGGGTCACCAACACAGGTACCGTTTTGAAGACATCTGGGCAGATTGCAGAGATGAAGAAGCCATTCGAAAGATGGACTATTGCAGATTGACAGTTCAACAAATCAGAGATCTTGGTATCGCTGACCTACCAGAGGATTTTGAGGATCCAGGTGATATCATGAACGCTGTCTATGATGAACAAGGCGTTGCTAAGAGGCCGTTACCTGCAATACAGTGGTCTAGGAAAGAGGTCACCAGCATGAGAGAAAGGCTGAGACCAATCCTAGCCAATACAGAAGAATGGTTACACAAACATGGTTATGCAATGAAAAGTTTCAGGACAGACTCAGAAGGAGAAGAGTCCGAGGCAGAAGCACGCCAACAGCAAGAACTTCGCGACAAAAACAAGTCAGCGGCCGTTCCCACTTCTTCGCGGAGAGGCCCTAGGATTAAGTTCACTGTTGGTAAGAAAGATACCCAGGCTGTCCAAGAGACAGAAATGACGGAATCTCACCCATCTCGCTCTAAGGGTAAAAAGCCCATCTCAGAGGAGATAGATTCCGATGAAGAAGATACTTCAAGCGACCAATCCGCTGAAGATGAAGATTCAGCAGAAGCAGACTCCGATGCCGAAGAGGTTTCTGAAAGCGGGCAAGAGTCTGATGAAGATTCTGAAGAAGGATCTGAAGGTGACTTCGAAGGTGAACCAGAATCGGAGAGGCAAGAGGGTGATCAACAGGAACCCGAGCATGATGAAGAAATAACTACTTCTCCTCCCGAGAACGTAGTTGAGGAAATTCACAGAACATCATCGCCCGTGACTTCAAACGTTCCTCATACCCCTTTTGAGTCAAGAATTCCTTCACCTCCTGCTCCCTCGTCACCTATTCCTACCACGAGCATTCCTGCAGCCGAGATATCCCCTATCCCTGCAGCATCAACCCAGCTTGATACTCCATCAGTCACAAGCATTCATACGGTTGATATACTGTCAAGCCCACCATCGCCCATTCCTAGCTTGTCTTCGCCAACGTATGATATCACTTCAGAACGAATTCAATCGCTTCATGAATGAGTCAATGCGTGATCAGCTCAATGTGTCAACTACAGGAGCGATGATGACAAACACTTCTCCAATTGTCACGATACCATTGGTGAGTTCAGATGTGACAATAACTTCAGAGGTGGCAATGGCGACGAATTTGACAAGTAAATCCAAGTTCACACTTCTTTTCTTCCTCCTTGGCTAATATCTCAAGTGTCAAAGCGTAAAAAGCAAATGATTTCTCCAGAGGAACTCGACCTTGAAGAGATAGTTCTTCCAAAGGCTAAAGGGAAGAAGAAGGCAAAAGTATACTCGAGGCTGAATGTTGATAAATCTGGCCACAAGTATGCTGAAATTGGCATACCACCGAATCAAAAAGGTGATGTCAATATGGAGGACTACACAGTAACAAAGGTCCAGCTTGGCAAGGTTACCAACGAAAGTGCAAAAGCCGATGCGCAAGTCACTTTGGATATCTTGGCAGGAAGGCTGGACAAAGTTGAGCAATCTCGTAACATGTACAAACAGAGGGCAGAGCATTATGCCACTGTTGTAAAGAGACTTGCCGGTTCTCCAAGCAATGCACAACCGCTGACAGTGGTAAGTATTGAAGACCCAGCTGTCAAGAAAGCTGAGAAATTCGCCTCCAAAGGCAGAGTGTTGTATGACTTTGTTGAAAAGATCATTGAACACGGATCTCAGATAATTTTGGCTGCGGATGAGAAAACCACCATGTTGGCCAAGCTCACCACAGAGCTTGACAAAGAAAAGGGCGTACTTTCCCAGGAGCGCAGAGACATGGAAAAATGCCTGTTGTCATGGTCGGAAATGAAACAGGTAAAGCTCAGCAAATTGGTGGAGGTTGGGGTAATTCCCGACAAAGAAAAGTTTGTAGAGGTAAAAGAATCACTGAAGCACAGGATCCAAGTGGTTCAATCTCTCATTGAAGACCTTCACCAAGTACAGGAAGATGTCGACGGGCATCGCAACATTCTTGACAAAAGTATCAGAGAGTTGCCTGGTCAACTTCTTGAGGACAATCGTATCTTCCTACCGGCCGCAGAAATATCCCTGATCTTCAAAGAAGCCATCATGAATTTGATTGACAGTTCAGACTTCTCAGAAGCTTCGCTGAACATCATTTGTGATACAAGGCTCACATTGGACAACCTGAAGACGCATCTTGACAGGTGCAAGAAGGTTCACTCATCTGCCATGAGATCGATCATGAGAATCCACACCATTGTGGATTACACCGTTGGTCCAGATGAGAAGTTCGTGCAGGAGACTAGGAGGAAATTTGAAGACTTCCGCGCCCAATGCAAAAAGACGTGAAGCAGCCTCCTATTCTCCAGTGTTAGACATTTCCGGTGCATCCCATTATGCATCTTGTAAATATTTCTCGACATTTTCGAATGTCATTTTGTAAATTGTAATTACACCAAGTCCAAAGATGTAATATTTTGAAAACAAATTACACTTTGACTTTGGTCAAAGTTAGGTGAGATCTCCAAAAATCGCTCACCTAACTTTCCTTAATTTTCTCAATCTCTTTCCTTATTTTGCTCATCCCTCTTTCTATATATTGTGAGGGATTTTCATTGTAACATATCTTTTAGCCTTTTGCAACGAAGTGCTGCCCTTTTGTAAGCAAACTTGTGAAACTTTGCGTTCATATTTTGTGAATGAGATTCAATCAATAAAGGAAAGGATTGCAAGCCAAACTTTGTGTTGGATTCGATACTTTTGTAAGTTGATTCGATTTGGTAGTGATTAGTTCGAGGAATCTGAAAGACTCTAAGTGGTTGATGTAAACTTTGTGTTACATTTATTATTTAGATTGCATTGTTATTTTGTTTATCATTGGTTGAGTGATCTATAAGACTTTGCGCTTATAATCATTCATGCTCATGCATGTTCTTGTTGGATAATCTATGAGACTTTGTGCTTATAATTATTCATTCTCTTGGATACTTTGTCGAAAGATCTACAAGACTTTGTGCTTGTAATCGTTCGTGCTCGTTGACATTTTGGTTGGATGATCTACAAGACTTTGTGCTTGTAATCGTTCATGCTGTTCGAAGAATTGTTGCGTCTAAGAAGACTTTGTGCTTCTAACGTAGCAAACGGTACGTTTATGCAGATCCGACATTGATAAAGCTACGGAACGACTTTGTGCCTTCGTGAGCTTTCCCATTTTATTTTCTTTTGTTTGTTGTTGATTACTTCTGGTATCTCTACGCTTCGCTTTGACGAGATAGAGATATTGGCATTACTGCTGGTTGTTAGTTTTTAGTTATCAAGAATTCGGAACTTCCAACACGTGAAACATTGTAAACATCTTCTCTGAAAAAAGAGAGAAGGATGAATGTAACACACCCCACTTGACTTTCGTGTACATTGTGTAATTACTTTTGTGATTTACTATTGTTTCTCTTAGCGTAAGAAGCGCTCCCCTTCCGAGAGGAGAGATTCACATCTCACATAGCCGTATGAAGTCCAAGTTGTGTAATCTTCGAAAGTTGATTACATAATTTTCACCCAACAAAATACAGGCAAAGGCACGTAAGACTAACTAAAGTCATCACAGGTATATAAGCTGCGTTGGTTATTTGTGATTGTTCGATTATATGGTGCTAGGGACAAAATAAAGCAAGAGCGGATGAGAGAGCCTCGAATTATTTGAGAAGTCGATGCATCCCTTAAGTTATCAGGCCTTTTTAAGATATCGACACCATTCAGAAATTCGCAATGCATAGTCTTTGATCAAGACAAAATATAGATCGTGGCCTTACAAATAGCGATGTATTATATCCGATTGAGAAGCTGGGAATAAAGACAAAGGTAATAGACTAAATAATATTATATTGGCATATCGATTCATAATTGAGGAAGGCAGACGCATGGCTCAGCTTCTTCTCTATCAAATAAGACAAACAAGAATAGAATCGCTTCCTTGAGAGTTGTCGGGAGCAGCTTGGCACTTGAGTTCGATGACTTTTTGGAGAGTTAAGTGCTCAGGTAAAGACAAACATTAGGCATTAGAGGATAATCGGGAGCTGCTTGGAAATTCAGCGCATCATCAAAAGATTGATTTGAATATTCAAAGTCATCAAATATCATTTGTATGAAATCATGGCACGCAAAGACAAATTTGTATTTTTTTGAGGAAGCCGACAAAAGAGGCAAGTCGATATTTTGATGAGTTAAAGATTTGACGCCATGGATAAATCGGGAGCTGCTTAAGGTGCCCAACATTATCTAAAGGGAGCCGAATAAGACAAGGGGCAGATATAAACAAGAAATAATCGATTAGATATATGCTTCTGCATCAAAACTACTATAAACAATTTTTTGAGTCTCTGCATACAAGCATTCAAAGGTTTAGTCCTGGAATATTACATCAGCAGTATGGCAAGATGTCATTGTTTATATAGAGCATTATGGAGACCGCTATGATGACTGCTATAGTGGTGGTCGATACGGTGAAAGAGACCGTGTTGCTTGAAATCTGAAAAGGCATCACTGGCTGAATATCTGAAGAATTAACCAACATAAAGAGATAAGTATTTCATTCTTTAATAATGTTCATGAACTTTATGTAGTTATTAATTCATGCAATAACATTGGAATAGTGAATCATGTATGCTTCTAGCATTGGTATTTCTCTTCGGGATAGTTTAGTTCTATGAACTATTAGTAATCTCTCTATAATGCTTCCAGGACGGATCGAGGAGCATAAGGATGATGAGAGATTACATTCAAGGGAGGAAGAGCTTGATGCATCCTGTGAGGAAGTCACGCAGGCTGAAGAATGGAGACATAGCTTGCAGCCATGGGACTGAGTTGGTGGCTAGAGACATCTCTCGAAGAGGAAGAACCCATACAGATTGTCATTGCGATCAGTTTCTTCAAAGAGGAGGAAATAACATTCAAAGGGAGTCTGATAAACCAACAAAGGGAACCTTGGACGAGGAGGTCAGGAGGTTGATGCAAGTACTTGGAGCTTCAGAGGGAGTCACGTCGTCATGAAGATCTGTTGTAATGTATATTTCTTTGTGACGGAGAAGTGTGAGGTGAAAGCACTTGTAGTGTATATTTCTCTATGAGGAAGAAGTATGAGGTGAAAGCCCTTGTAGTGTATATTTCTCTGAGACGGAGAAGTATGAGGTGCGAGCCCTTGTTCATCTCTGAGACTAAGATGAGACGTCATGTTGAGAGACTCCATCACGACATCACATTAAGAGACTCTGTGATGAACCCTTTGTACTTGTGTTTTTCCACACATGGGAGTAGCCATGGTGGACGTCATGTTGAGAGACTACATGACGACATCACGTTGAGAGACTCCGTGATGGACACTTGTACGTGTGTTTCTTTCCACACATGGGAGTAGCCATGGTGGACATCATGTTGAGAGACTCCATGACGACATCATGTTGAGAGACATCGTGATGGATTCTTGTACATCTCTAAGACTGAGATGTGATTTTCCACAGTTGGGTGTAGCCATTGTGGACGTCATGTTGAAAGACTTCATGACGAGGATTACAGAAAAATACCTCCCTAGCTAAGAGGGAGTGTTAGTGTTTGTAGCTTAGGGAGATATTTTTCTCCTAAGTAAAAATTAAGATAATAAATAATTATCAAGACAGGTCAGCCTTGTTAACAAATGATATTTGTTATTTGTTATTTAAATCAAAGAGGCCGACCTAGATGAAAGGTTGCCTAGTTTGGTATATATACAAGGTGGTGTTCATTCATTCAATCATCAATTCAATTCACTTCATTCTCACCTGCAGAAAAAGTTCACCATTCCATTTGCAACAGATCAGACTTCAAGGGGAAGCATATTTAGCATATTTATTTGTACTTTGCATCAAGGAGTGATGCTATTATTCATTGTAATAATTCAGCCTTGAGTAAGGCCAAACTTGTAAGCAGATTTCTGCTCTTATTCATTCAATATATTGGAGATATATTTTGCTGGGTTTTTCTCCCTCGTGTAGGAGGGTTTTCCCAGGGTATAAGTGTTGTGTTTAAGTTCATGTGTTGCATTTTCTGCTTTATGTTAAATCTGATCCTAAAACTAACAGGGAGGTAGGGTTTAAAGCACTTACCAATCCTCGGATTGAATCCTTTAACCCTTCTACAAAAAGGTAGGTAAGTTGATCCTCGTCAACCCCTAAAACCCTAACTGAGATCCTTTGGAATTCTGCTATGTAATGCTCAACTGATCCATGTTGCTTAAGTTGAGTTAATTCTTTAAAATATTTTTGTTGATGCTTTCTATCAAACCATTTTATAAGTTTTTGTGTGAATTCATCATAGGATGTTACATTTTGGTGCCCTTCGAAGTGGATAGCATGATGCCACCACTCATAGGCCAAACCCTCTAGATGTAGGATAGCAAATTGTACAGCATCTTGTTTCATCATGGGGCTAAGATTCAAATAGGTGTTTAATTTTTCAATCCGGTAATGTGTTGTGACTCTTCCTGATCCATCAAAATTGGGAAGGGTTAGTTTATTTACTTTTTAAGTTCTTACTAGGCTACCTCCTACAGTTTTTTGTTACCTCTTGTTTCTTGGCTTCACAGAAGTCCCTAAATGGGATATGTCTCCTAAAATTTGTGTAAGCTATAGCTATTTCCTCAGTGTTAGAGGGAAGTGGATTATTTTCTTCTTCCTCCACCGATGTTCCCTTCCTAGGTAGGAACGAGGGTCTTGGTAACTTAAAGGTGTAAGATATGTCAATATTTTCTGAATGATTAGAGTTTGTATCTTTTCCATTTGTATGGTCAGATCTATAAGTATTACTCATGTTTTGTACGGCTTGGAGAAGGACTTGAGTTGTTCTTTCATTTTGTTCCATCAATGCTTTAGTTGTCATACTCATTTCCATGAATGATCTCAATTCATTTTTCATTGGCTCACCCATGTTATTGTTTTGAGTGGGGTTGGGGTTTGTTACAAGTTTCCTCTTTTCCCTTCCCAAGGCTCTTTGAGCCCTTTGACTTAGTTGCATATATTGTTCCTAACCCTCACAATGGCAGGAACATTCTTTTATACCAATTGTAATGTCCCCAAATTGAAGTTAACCTATTCTATAATAAAATTCGACAATTCCAATATTTCATTATGGGAAATAACATACTAAAGCAAATTCACTTAAATCATTGATAAAATAATGAACAAATACATGGAGAGATTAATCTATTGTACTAGCTAACTACCCCATAACCAATCATAGTTTGGCTTGATAGGAAAGCCTTGAAAAGAGTGCATGTAAACAGCTCAACCCATCTAAGCCCAAGGATGTGCAACGTCCAAACTAAGACAACTCACCCCTTGGCCCCGAGCAGCAAGAATGTCCCTCTTCGCTTGAGGTTCATTTACAAAGAAGTTTTCTAATCTTGTCATTCCCAAAGATTAGAAATAAATCAAAATATAAGAGAATAAGCGAATAATTAAATTGAGGCTAAAAATGCTATGGTTCAAATGATTTTATTTAATTATTCATTATGAATATTGGTGGGGCCATTTTTAAGTGAAGACTCTTTTATTTCTAGGCACCACCTCTTGGGGGGTCAATAAATTAAAAGCCTAAGATTAAAATTAAATGACAAATCCAATCTTTTTGCAAGGATGTATTATTCAAGAGTGTTAGTGTTTTGTAGCTTCGGGAGCTATTTTCTCTTAAATAAAATCATCCCAAGGCAGGTCGGCCTTTGTTTGATAAATAAAATTTGTATTCTTCTAGGTCGGCCCTAGAAAGAAAGATCACCTAGCTTGTATATATAGGAGAAGGTGTCTCCTCATTTTATCATCAATCAAGCAATTCATTCCTAAGTTCGAATTCTTTCAGCAGCAGGTCGAGTTTCTAAGCAGCAAATTAGCATCAAGGAGAAGAGTCAATACTTTGTGTATTCATGAAATTGCACCATATATAGGTGCAGATCCTTTGTATTGTATTCGGCCTTTCTAGCGCCTGTTATTATTCTGACTTATAAGAGAATCTTTTGCTGGGTTTTTCTCCCTCGAGTAGGAGGGTTTTCCCAGGGTAAAATACTGTGTTATTGCTCTTTGTGTTGTGTTTTCTGCTTATTACATTTCTGATCTAAAACTAACAAAGAGAAAATCAGATATTTCCTTATAGGCATCAATGGCTTTTTTGGGTTGATTGGCTTCATGAAGAGTATCAAAGGCATCGTGACTTGAGGAAGGATTATTTTGAAGATATATGTTGATTTTTTCTCTCTGCGAATTTTCTACACCAAGCACAGGACGAAACCCCTGAAGCTTCAGCTTTGGACGTCACCCCAAAGCCATTTCAGTTACCAGAAATTCTACAGCACTGCATGTATGGAGATTGGAATAGTCATTAAAGGAGTGACAAGTTCCTGAAGAAGGATCGAGGATCTGAGACAGCAGATTACAGGGAAAGAATCGAGTTTAAGACAACTATTCACACACCCGCATTGCCCCAAAAGAGTCCATAATAGGTGCAGACTTGTGTCTTTTTACATCTAGCTCAAAATAAGAAATAATATATATGAAGCCGCTTTAATCGGCAATTTATTTGTGCATGTAATCTGAAGAGACTTAATGAGAATAGTGGCTTCATTTGGGTGATAAACCTTGCTTTTTCTGTTATGAGAAGTGTTATCTGTTCTATGCATTTCTTTCATGATTATGGCATTGCAAACAAACAAATAAACCACACAAACATCTGAAACACATCAAAAAAAAGGGAAATTCAAAGGCAGAAATTGTAGTACAATTGACAGAGGATATTTCAGTGGTATCAGAGCCTAGAATCCTGCCAACTTGTTGGGGATTCATTATTGCATGTCAGTTTGGAGGATACCCAGAAGGTTGCATGTTGCCTTTTTGATCAGTTGTGAAATTGGGTTATTGCATGTCAGTTGATTTGATTCTATGCACTCTAGAGAGGTAGGATCACACAAATATTTCACCAAAAGTAGGTCAGGACAGCGAGAAGAAGGGCCTGATTTTATCCCAGTTGAAGCTAAGATGGGTGAAAGAAGAGCTGAAAACGGATTTGAACAATCAACTTGATAATTTCTTGACCACCTTTGCCCAACAGCAGCAGCAAACACTACAGCAATTTCAAGATCGTTTGATTACAGCCATGGGTCAAATGAGAGTGGATCATGTTGGATTGAGTAGATCAAGCAGTGATCATAGCAAAAGTGATGCCGGTCACAAAAATCGAGATAGAGCAGCCTCTAATGCTGTTAGGACAACGGGTACAAGGTCTAATCGGCCTCTACGTCCTACATTTGTGCCAAGGCGAACTGAAGAAGAGACAATTCCGGAATTGGAGGTAGAGACAAACATAGTTGATGATGTCATGGTGGCCTACAATGAATACAGAGCTCTCCCACCTGATGTTAGACAATTGATTAATCTAAATCAGTTTATGAACCAACTGAAAGATAAAGCCAAAGTAGATTGGAGAGGCAAGATAGGGGACTCAGAAAATAGACTGGGCAAGGCACTCAACCTAAGGAATACAAGGAAGCATTGATGATGGAAGCAGGAAGATAAGTGGCAGATCATGGGTGCATAAACTTGACACATTCCTTTCCTTGAAAGCTATGGAGGAAGAAAAAGCTATACAATTTGCTATGATGCATCTGAAGGGTATAGCATATGACTAGTGGCACCATGGGTTGGTATCACAGGATCATGCCTTGATACATTCATATGAGGAGTTTGTCAATAAACTGATTGCACGCTTTGACCGGAAGGATATTGAGGTTTACTACAAGGATCTAGCTCAACTGAAGCAGATTGGACATGTTGAGACTTACATCAATGAGTTCTAGAAAATAGCAGTCATGGTTCCTGATATGTCTGAGAGGCATGTTACTATGATGTTTGTTGGGGGTCTGAGTGACAGATTGAAGGGTTTAGCAAAGGCTCATAAGCCTAGTACATTACATGACGCCATTGGCCTAGCCCTTGATTTGGAGACTACACCTTCCTTCCAGCCTCAAAGAAAGGCCTTCAATGGATTTCAGCCAAAACAAAAGAGTTTCAATCAGCAAAAGAACACCCCACCAAAATCTAATCAGGAATCTAGAAATGAGCTACGCAGGAAACAGTTATGTTTCTACTGCAAGGAGCCATGGAATCATGACCATCGTTGCCTTGGGAAAGGCAAGGTTCATTTAATTGAGGTCATCTCAAATGATGAGGAGCAGGATGGTCATGAGACTAGTACTGGAGATGAGAGTGGACAGGAGGAACCGCCTCCACAGTTAGAGTTGGATGGTTCTGGAGCTAAGGACACTCCCCAAAGCAACATAGCCTGACTATCTGGAGTACTTGGACTTCATCCATTTCGTTTGAAAGGTGTCCTTAAGGGACAATGCATGGTTTGCTTGGTGGATAGTGGAGCCACGCACAATTTCATCAATGAGGGTCTAGTGGTGAAGCGTGGGCTACAAATTAAGAAGTTTTCGGGATTCAATGTGACTGAAGCAGATGGGTTTCAGTTGAATTGCACCAGGATGGTCCCCCAGCTTAGCATCCAAATTGGAGATTACACCTTAATTGATAACTTCTATGTGTTAAGTCTTGGTAATATTGATGCAGTTTTGGGTTTACAATGGTTGTAGTCACTTGGGAGGTACATTCAAGACTTCCGCATAATGGAGTTGGAGTTTATGGTTGATGATAAAAAAGATTGTGTTGAAGGCTATGTCTGACAGTGGTCCTCGAGTAGTGTAAGCCAGGAGGACGGAGGCTTTATTCGAACATGGAGAGGTGGATTGGGCAGCACAGTGCTTTGTTTCTACCAAGCCTACCTCCGACAGCAAGCCGCACTACCATGTTGACATCCAGTCAGTGTTGGATAAGCATGGGGTAGTATTTGGAGACATTCCTCCAGGTCGACCACCTGACCATGGGTTCAAGCACGTCATTGAGCTTGAGGAAGGGGCTAAGCCAATTATAACTACGCCCTATCGACACCCACACCACTTCAAGGAGGAGATTGAGAAGACAATCAAGGAGCTTTTGAGCATGGGACACATCTGACCCAGTTCTAGTCCGTTTGCCTCATCGATTGTTCTAGTTAAAAAGAAGGATGGGACTATGCGCATGTGCATAGACTACAGGACCTTGAATAAGAAAACCATAAAGAACAAATATCCTATTCCCAAGATCGACGAGCTACTTGATGAGTTACACGGAGTTCTGTTCTTTTCCAAAATTGATCTTCGCTCGAGTTATCACCAGATACAAGTCCGGGAAGAAGATGTTCATAAAACTGCTTTCCGTTGTCAGTACGGGCATCTTGAATTCCTAGTCATGCCATTCGGACTCACAAATGCACAAGCCACATTCCAGTCGTGCCTGAATTACACATTCCGTGAGCAGTTGCGGAAATTTGTCTTGGTTTTCTTCGACGACATTTTGATATACAACAAGACATGGGTTGATCACCTGCATCATTTGGATGTAGTGTTGAGTATCATGGAGGCTCCATCGCTTTACGCAAAAGCTTCCAAATGTGAGTTCGGGATGATTGAGATACTCTATCTCGGACATGTGATTGGAGCTGATGGTGTGAAGGTACACCAAGAGAAAATACAGGCGATTCTAGACTAGCCGCCACCAAAGAACATATCAGAGTTGAGAGGCTTCTTGGGTTTGTACTCTTATTACAGGAGATTTGTTAGAGGTTTCTCACAGTTGGCATCATCCTTGACAAACCTTACTAAGAAAGGTGCATTTCTTTGGTTTGAGGAGGCATAGGTAACATTTGACAAGCTCAAGGAGGTCATAAGCTCATGTTCAGTATTAGCATTGCCGGATTTTACACAGTCATTTGTCTTAAAGTGTGATGCATCGGGTCAGGGAGTTGGTGCAGTTCAAATGCAAAATCGACATCCGATTGCATTCGAGAGCAGAGAGTTGAGACATCGAGACACTGTACTCCACTTATGGTAAGGAGATGCTAGCGATTATGCGTGCGCTAGCTAAGATCAGGTAGTACTTAGTGGGGACTAAATTTGTGGTTAGGACTGATCACAACAATCTCAAATATTTTCTAGAACAAAAATATTTGAATGAGCAACAACAAAAGTGGGTGAGCAAGATTCAGGCATACGACTTCGATGTGGAGTATATTAAGGGAAAGAAAAATATTGTTGTCGATGCTCTTTCCAAAAAACCAACACTTTGCTCTCTCACTAAGATTTCAGCCGATTGGAAATCTCAATTAGTGGCCGAATACACCAAAAACACTTTTGCCTGTGATTTGACTGATGGTTGAGTACAGGATCACAGGTATTCAGTAGTTGATGATATCATTTATTATAACAAAATTTACCTTGTACCTGAATCAAAGTTGAAGGCTAGGATTTTGCGGGCTATGCATAATACCCCTCTAACAGGACATCCAAGGTTCTTCAAAACTTATTGTTAGGTCTGTGAGAGGTTCACCTGGAAGGGATTGAAGGATGATGTGTTGCAGCATGTTAGAGAGTGCATAGCTTGTCAGCAAAACAAGGCAGAACACACATTCCCTGCAAGTCATCTATAGCCATTATCGATACCTGAACAGAAGTGGGAAGGAATATCCATGGACTTTATCACAGGACTACCTTGTGTCCAAGGGAGAGATTGCATATTTGTAGTTGTGGATAGATTGACTAAATATGCCCATTTCTTTGCTATACCTACCGATTACACCGCAGTTCAGGTGGCTGAATTATTCTTTAGGGAGGTGTTCAGGTTACATGGACTCCCCAAAACGATCGTTAGTGATCTTGACAGCAAATTTCTATGTATGTTTTGGCAGGAGTTGTTCCATTTGGCAGGTACAGAGTTGACACCAAGCACAAGTTACCATCCTCAAATCGATGGTCAGACAGAGATAGTAAATAAATGGGTTGAGGGATATCTACAGATTTATGTGTCAAGGCAGCAGCATATGTGGATCAAGTGGTTGCATTTAGGTGAGTATTGCTACAATACCACCTACCACATGTCGATCGGCATGTCTCCCTTCAAGGCCTTATACGGGTATGATGCCTTATCATTTGTCGATTTGGCCTTTGATGATAGCAAGGTCCCTCGAGCCAAGGAGACAATGCAGAACTATCAAGATATTCTCAAGGCATTGAAGGACAATCTGCAACATGCGCAGAATCAGCAAAAAATGTATGCAAATAGGCACCAAGTTGAGAGAACATTTGAGGACGGAGACTTGTTGGTGTACGTTTTATCATCCACCGAACACACAGAATAAAATGTCCAAAGACACTCTATCCTCTCTTGAAAAACCACCGCGTATGCTAAGATTGCGAGAAGATCATATGGCGATTCCAAGGTTTCTTTTGTCGGGTCTCGACGTGTGGATAAGCTCAATGGCCGTTGTGATATGCTGGTAATAAACAAGGGCACTTATGTAAGAAAATCTTCACAAGTTCAGGACTTAGGAAATTTATCATTAAAGGCTTCTTCACTTAGGACTTTCCATGGATCTCAAAAAAAAGGGCAAAAAGACAAGGGTTCAGGAGAATCTAATCTATGCCTAAGAACTCAAGAGACAATAAGGATTCGGTGAAGGGAATAAACCACACTTTGTTTCGCCTCCTGCAGGACAACATACGCAAAATGGGTGCAATCTTCAAGGGTTGTGAGAATAATTTTCAAACCTCGAATGAGGCTGAAGTTAAGCTTCCACAATTAAGAGCTCAGGGTAACTTTACGCATCGAATGCAAATCATCCATTCGAAGAAAGTATGAGCTACACTTCACCATTGAATCAATACGATCAATCTTTCATTCAATTAACCAACTTTCAAAGCAAATTCTACCTAATCTAACTTTAACTTTAATCTATGGCGGAAGAAGATATGCAACCTCGCTTACTATTTGATAATAAGAAGTTATTCAAGGCAAATCATGCTCAAGAGCTTTTATTATTCAAAATAGTCTCAATGCAACAATTTCATATCTGTCTCCACACATTACAAATGAGGGGGCGAGCTCAATTTATAGGCTCCCCAATTACAATTCAATGGCCAAGATTGATTTCAAATCAACGACCGAGATTACAAAATAAAACCCTAATTAGGGTTTGTCACTTTCGACCAATGAGAAAATTTCATTTGAGGACACTTGTCCTTTTGCTAAATATAAACCAACAATAAAATAGAAAGTTGTTGTATGTTGATTTGGAAGAATTTGATTGGTTGGAAGATGACGAGGCGCCACCTCAGCGTGCTGGATGTCTTCCTTGGTTGCTTCGTTTTTCTTCCACGTGCTTGCCTTAGAATATTTTCCCTGCCGATGACTCTGTTTGTGCTTGTTCCTTCCTAGCTTTGATCTTGGATTCCTTTTGAGACTTTGATTTCTTCTTCTTGCCTGTACTAGAATCTTTGAGGTCTGGAAGTCTCCCCTTGGAGCAGGTGTCTGGGACTTGTTGGTTGGTTGCTTGAACTTCCTCCTCTTGAACTAGGGTTGATTATTCCTTTGGATTTCCCTCTTTGAATTCTCCTATTTGTGCCGAGAAATTGTCTAAGTATGGAGATCGTTTGAACCTCTTCACTGTCACCCATCGATTGATTTGTTTTTTTAATTCTTCAGGAGATGAAATCCCCTCGAAGTTGCTGGGATTGCTTCAACAGTCTGGGATTGTAGATGAAATCCTTCAAGATGCTGGATATCCTTTCAAGTGTCTAGAATTTGGAGAAGAATGACCCTGTGCTTTAGCCATGATAGAGGAAATTGGAATTTCTCTGTGAAGTATTTCCCAGACTTAGCCAAATTTTGGCTATTTTGTTTTCATGTACCACCTTCAACATTTAGCCAAGGTTTTGGATGAACTTTGCCCCTCGGATGGGTCCTCTTGAATGCCTTTGAGGGCGGAAATCATTCCTTCCTCGAATTCTCCATCCTCGATGTCTGTGTCGTTACCCGATTCCAAGATCTCTGTGCTTGCCGGAGAGGGTTGATCGTCATCTTCTATTTGAATTGGCTCTACATTTTCAACCGGAGACGGGATCATGGCATTTTCCAAGGATTCTCTATCTAAGGCAAGCATCTCCTCTATGTTCCGGGAAGTGGCCGACTGGAGGGGTTTGGACTTGTGTTTCTTCCGTGAAGGGCCCTCATCTATCTCTTTACCTTTGTCTTGAATTGCAGATTTATCGGCTTCTTTCCTCTTCTTGGAGTTGGCAGCATCTGCTTGTCCATCTGCCTGAGATGCACCGGCGTTCGAAGAACATGACTCAGTGTCTCCCATCAACTCGTAGGTAAATTGCACATTTCTCTGTTTTAACACTTCTACTTGACGATCTATCCACCACTGGGAGTATTTGAAAACAGGGCGCATCAAGGTGGCTAGATCACCCATCTCAGGTTCGAACCATTTCATAGGTGGCAGAGGCTCAT
The DNA here is from genome assembly GCA_007258455.2 of Sequoia sempervirens. NCBI lineage: Eukaryota > Viridiplantae > Streptophyta > Pinopsida > Cupressales > Cupressaceae > Sequoia > Sequoia sempervirens. Next base: position 71,447 of record VDFB02334274.1, read on the forward strand.
TTTCCTTGAAGCCTGGCTGCACATATATCCCATCATCTTGCAGCTGGTCAGGTATTTTGAAGAGCTCCGTCGCCCTTATCATGCTCAGGGGCAACCTTGACCATAATCTTCTCCTTACATCGTATTCATCGGCTGCGTTGGCCCAAAAGTCTTCTAGGTCAACCCGATGTTTGTATCTTTCTCCGTCCACAATCTTGATGTGATGAAGCGGATCGAAGTTGCTCCTGGCTTTGTATGAGATGAATGGATACTGCTGAATCTCCAATCGAGCAACCTCTGCTGCTTGTGCTGTCGGGCATGACTCCTCCATGTTGCCGATGAAAAACGGAAAGGTGACGGCAGCTTTCTGCTTAGGCCTTTGGATGTTCTGATATGTTTCTAGCTGTCTTAGCACTTCCAACAATACCATCCTGTTAGTCGGATAGACAGGCAGCCTATAAGGATTTCCGGAAAATCCTTGGATTCTGATGTAGGTGAACTTAGGATACTGAATGAACCAGAATCCGTAGCGACTGATCAAGCTCTTGGCTTCATGCGAGAGTCTTTGGTGCGTTCCGCCCTGAAGAAGCCTGGTGATATACATCAAAAATGCATCGTGAGCTCTCCGGAAATGGGACTTCTCTTTCAGCTGCAGCTGTGGATAGCAGTCGTAGACTTTGAATTTCCCCTCACCGTCGCCAACCACGCCTTTGCATGTCAAGCCAGGATACTTATAGTATCTTGCAAGTGAGTATATAATATATGAGCTCATGTGGAAAATGTTGGTCTGTTCAAAGTTGACCAACTGTTCGTGCAGGCTGTCGCTAATCATCCTGGACCAATTGAACATTTTGACTCCAGTGATTATTTCGTCAATAAAATAGTACATCCATTCTTCGAACGGAGCACCGTGGGCACTGCCTACCATTCTGTTAAGTAGCAGAACAATATCGCCATATTCTTCTTTGAAGTGGGTTCTGATCAACTTTTTCGGCATTTTGCTTGCAGTAGGCTTTGGTTTTAATAACCAATTCTTGTTTATGTTGGATGCACATAGATCCTTCTGACTTTGATAAAGTTTGAGTGCATCTTGCTTGGTGCGATAGGATGTTCGGTTGTACACTGGAATGCCAAAAGTCTCCTGGATTGCTGGCTCGGACAAGTAAGCAAGGACTCTTCCGTCAGGAGCTTCTATCTGTCTGTCTTGGGCGTTGTAATGTAGTGCGCATTCTGCCATCAACTCAGGACATTCTTTTGCTGGTGGAAAACCAGCTGCATGGACGATTCCGTTTCGCATCATCCTCATGGCGACTGGTGTTGGCAAACGTCCGTCAGTCCCGTACATTCTCTTTCGGAAGTCTTCAAGATCAACGTGGCCAAGATCTGTGTCTAGAACGTGCTCCCACTTGGACTTGATCTTTGATTGAGTTTGGACACCTTTGCTTGCAAACTTCATCTTGGCCGCTTCGAAAAATAGATCTGCAAGAGAAGGAAGAAAGGAAAATCAGAATTCGACATTAAAATCAGTTTGAAAGCACATTCCAGCTAGTAATCAAATTAGATTTCGCAAAAAATAACAAGCTGGAAAAATAAATAAATGGTGAAGCTTCATGTTAACATGAAATGGACAAACGAATCTGCCTTGTGACTTCTTGGAGACGTGATCACGATTGCAATGCAAGCTGATAACAGATTATTTCCTTCACTTTGCTGCAACTTTTCTTCAACCTCTTGCCTTAAACAATTTTCCTCTCACCACTTTTCCTCTCAAAATTGAGTGATTGCACAAATGAAAAACGAAATCACTTATAGAAGTGAGAGGGTCGATCATTTTAGCATATTTGCAAAGTTTCCTTTGAATCAAGTTCGAACTCATTCTTTCACTTTGTTTCAAGATGGCAAGCTTTATCCTTAATCACCTCGTCCGGGAAAGTTTCTAATTTCATTCACAGTTTAACAAAACTCCTTTTCTCTCTTTCCAATTTCGAAATTTTCAAGACTTATCTCTTTTTTGGTGTTGGAAAATAAAAGATTAAAATAATTAAAATAATTATTTTATGTGTCCATTCCAACCCGTTCGATTTTCGAAAATTTCATTGTCAATGCCTTAGGCAAATTTTCAATTTTTCCAAATTTTCTGGCCATAATCTTGATCATCCAATTGATTTGTCCATGATTTTTTGATCGTTTCTCAAAAATATTTGGCCATGTCCAATTTTATTTGGCCGAAAAAATATTTCTCGTCTGACATTTTCCTAGCCATGTCCAATAATTTTCTAGCCATGACTTGTCTCTCGTCCAAAATTCTTTCGCCATGTCCAATTTTATTTATCCAAATTCTCGAGTTTTCCACAATTTTCCTTGACAAATCCAATTTTATTTTGTCCATTTGCTTAATTTTTCTAGCCATGGCGAAGATTTTTTTTATTCTCTTGGGCGAATCTTCTAAGTGTCATGAATATTTTCATTTTTCAAAGGTTCACACTTAGACAAAATTTTAATTTTTTCACTTTCTAATACATGGCGGACTTTGCCATTTTCTTTGCCATTGGTCACTTTTCTTTGGCTATGCCTTAGCCATTTTCCTCTTTTACCTTGGGCGGACTTTCCTTATTTTGTTGCCACTTTACTTCTTGGTTAGGGCGGACTTCATGATATTTCTGGCCAGTGTCTAATATTTAAGGCGGACTTCCTTGTTTCTTGAGCCACTTGACTCCTTTTGGTGGGCGGACTTGGCTCTCTTGCTTGCCATCTAACACTTAACCCAGGGCGGACTTCAGCCTTTCTTTTGCCATTGCTAACTTTGGAGGGCGGACTTCCTAACTTTGCTTGCCATTGGACTTCTTTCTCAAGGCGGACTTGACCATCTTCTTTGCCACTTACCTTATGCCTAGGGCGGACTTGCCACATTTTGTTGCCACTTTAACTTATCTTTGTCCATGCCTTAGCCAAATTTCTTTCTCTTACCTTGGGCGGACTTCACACTCTTCATTGCCATTTAACTTCTTGGCTGGGGCGGACTTTGCCTTGTGGTCGACCACTTGCCTTGGTTGGAGGGCGGACTTCATGCTTTGGTTTGCCAAGACTAGGGCGGACTTGCTTGCATGTTTGGCCATTGGATGCTTTGGAGGGCGGACTTCCTTGTTTTGATTGCCATTGACCATCTCATCAAGGGCGGACTTCATCCTCTTGCTTGCCACTTGAACTCCTTGGCTGGGGCGGACTTTAGCTTGTGCCTGGCCATTGCCAACTTTTACCTGGCTGTGTTAAGGCGGAATCCATAGTTTGCTTGGCCATTGCTCAGATTTTTCTGTCATTGGCATGTTTCTTGACTAAGGCTGAAGGTGTATATCTCATTTTCTCCATGATTGTGCTCAGATTTTCCATGAACTGTTCAGATTTCTTCACAAATTTCCAGATTTTCTTGACGAATTTCATCAAATCTTCAACCATTTCGATGTTCTTCACCAGATTCTCAGTGATTTTCCAAATTTCTCACCATTTTAACAGATTCAGATTTTGAACCTTTTTGTGATTTTCCAGATTTTTGATTAAGGGCTAAAAACTTTGAATCATTTTACGAGAGTTTGGATTTGCTTTCCGTTTCCGAACTTACAGTGGATTTTCGAAACTGGTATCAAAATGAAAACTTTCTAAAAAATAGAATTTTCCAAAGGTACAACTTTCAAAATATAGACCCTAAAAATAGGGATCCCAGAATTGCCCAAAAGTGCCAAAAAAGTAGGTCCTAAAAAATAGGGGGCCCGGGGTGAGAAACCCTAAAAATTTGGAAGTGTCAGAATTGACTGAAACGACAGTCAATCTTCGTCTCCAAGGCCTTCTAAGCACAATGGTGACGTTTATTCAGTGATCCAGGACTAAAATTCCCTTGACCCTAGACTTGGGTGACCGTTCAAAATCGGACTTAAAATTTAAGCAGAGAGAAGCGAGACAAAGCGGAAAGAAAAAACCTAAAAAGCGAGGCTACGTCAAGGTCCCCATTTGCAATGGGGTGTGAGGGTGTGAGGATTGGGTCACAACAAGTCCTTGTCTGGATGTCTTCATTTAGGAAAAATTCCATGACGCTTGACAAATTTTATCCCTTCTGGCCGAGGGCGATCCTTCCTTTCTCTTTGCCTTGTGCATTTTTCTCTGGCCACATTTGTCAATTTTATAACATTTTCTCCAGACATCCAAGACTTTAGGCGAAATTTAAATTTTTCTTCTCTTTTGTGCTAGGCACACTTCATTTTATTTTTCGCCATAGCCCATTTTCTTTAGCACTTGTCCTTTCAAACTTAGCATTTAGCCTCTTGAAAACGTCATGATTCCTAGCCAAAATCTCCATTTTCATCTTTTAGCCTCTATACTTAGGCAAATTTTCGAATTTGTCTTTTGACTAGGCACCAACACTTAGCAAAAATCATTATTTTATCCCTTGACAAACCATGGCGGACTTTCCACCCCTTTTGGACAAGCATCTTGGACGTCCCTCTTTTCTAGGGCAGACTTTGGATGGTCTTTGCATCATCTTTCTTTAACATAGCGGACTTCCAAAGGTTTTGGCACTTTGCTTAACATTTTATCCCTTGGAAATGGTTCTCCACTTAGCAAAATTTCGAAATTCCCCTTGATAGGCATCAACACTTAGTGAAAATTTTGATTTTTTTCCCTTCTCATGTGCCTAGGAGGACTTCCCAACCTCTTGACATGTGCATGGCGGACTTTCTTAGCTTCTTGCACTTCCTTTCAAGTGGATGGCGGACTTTGGAGGGGGCTAGGATGTTGAGGGCAGACTTCAAAACTTTTTGGCACTTTCTCCTTTGATGCTAAGGCGGACTTCACAAGCTCTTTGGACATGCTTGGCGGACTTTGAAGAATCTTGGCATCATCCCTCTTGAGGCTGGCAGACTTCATCTTGGTCTTGGACATTCTTTCTTGAGTGATGGGCGGACTTTCCTTAGTCCTTGCCATTTTTCCTTCACTGCTGGGCGGACTTCCCTTACTTCCAGACATTTCTTCCTTCATCCCGTCCCACTTTTCAAGGACCATCCTTCTTCATGGCGAATTTCAGACCTGAACAAATTTCTCATGAATTTCATCTTTTTGAGTTGATTTTCTGTGACTTCGACCTCAGATCTGACTGGTTATGACCTGATTTTTCCAGATTTCAATGTTTTTGGTCTGATTTTTCATGCTTTTTGACTTGTTTTTTTCCAGATTTTTCAATAATTTTTCAAATTTTCTCTTTGATTTTCTGAGAATTCTATCAAGTTTTCGAGAACTACAGGTGCATTTTTGGAATTCAAATATAGAAACTTTTCCATAAATAGAAACTTTCTAAAAATAGAAAAAGCAAACCCTAAAAAATAGGGAACCTTGTTTGGTCCAAAAATGCCGAAAAAGCAAATTTCCTAAAAAGTAGGAAGTCTCAGAATTGGCCGAATTCATAGTCGATCTTCGTTTCCTGGGCCTTCTGAGCGCTTCCATGAAGTCTACACACTGATTCAAGCATGGATTCTTGACTTGGCTCAGATGACTTGCAAAAAGACTGACTTGGAACCCTCAAAATGATGACCTCATTGTAAAAAGACAAGTGAGAAGCAGTTGCAACACCGAGGCAAAAAAAGCGAAAACAAGGGGGTCCCCATTTGCAATGGGGTGATGTGAAAAAGGTCACAACAAGACTTAGTTTTTTTGCGTTTACAGCCATGACGGCAATCCTCATTGAAGAAAAGTGGTGCAAAAAAACTTAAGCCATGATTTTATGGACCTTACAGAATAGTGAGGAGAATTGGGGAAGTCGCAAATGAGTTGGAACTTCCAGAAGGCAGTAAGATCCATAACGTCTCCCATGTTTCTTGCCTCAAGAAGGCATTGGGACAGCAGGTTGTGGCATCTCCAAAGCTTCCTCCACTTGATGAGGAAGGAAATTTGGTGTTAGTTTCTTTAAGGTATTGCAGATTGGAGAGAAAGGAAGCTGAGAAATAAGGTGATTTGAGAATATCTGATCAAATGGAAAGATTTACCAGTTGAGGATGCAACATGGGAAGGGGAAGAGATTCTGCAGCATCCTAATTTGAGATTGCTAGAGGACCAGCAATCCGGGAAGGGAGGACTGTAATGTCCCTCTTCGCTTGAAGTTCATTTACGGAGAAATTTTCTAATCCTTTCATTCCCGAAGATTAGAAATAAATCAAAATATAAGGGAATAAGCGAATAATTAAATTGAGGCTTAAAAAAGCTATGGTTCAGATGATTTTATTTAATTATTCATTATGAATATTGGTGGGGCCATTTTTAAGTGATGACTTATTTATTTCTAGGCGCCACCTCTCGGGGGGTCAATAAATTAAAAACCTAAGATTAAAATTAAATGCCAAGTCCAATCTTTTTGCAAGGACGAATTATTCAAGAGAAAATCAGATTTTTCCTTATAGGCATCAATGGCTTTTTTGGGTCGATTGGCTTCATGAAGAGTATAAGAGGCATCATGTACTTGAGGAAGGATTGTTTTGAAAATATATGTTGATTTTTTCTCTCTGCAAATTTTCTACACCAAGCACAGGACAAAACCCCTGAAGCTTCAGCTTTGGATGTCATCACAAAGCCATTTCAGTTACCAGAAATTCTACAGCACTGCATGTATGGAGATTGGAATAGTCATTAAAGGAGTAACAGGTTCCTGAAGAAGGATCAAGGGTCTGAGACAGCAGATTACAGGGAAAGAATCAAGTTTAAGACAGCTGTTCACACACCTGCATCGCCCCAAAAGAGTCCATAATAGGTGCAGACTTGTGTCTTTTTACATCTAGCTCAAAATAAGAAATAATATATATGAAGCCGCTTTAATCAGCAATTTATTTGTGCATGTAATCTGAAGAGACTTAATGA